>LZPO01108104.1:69036-79586 GCA_001675575.1 Neotoma lepida | reverse complement strand
TTATATGTGCGTGTGTGTGTACACATATGTATATACACTCTACATGCATATATAATATATATGCATATACACAGACATACATATAAACATATAAAAGGGTAACTCTCCTGTTTACCATCTTAATGACTATCCCCTAACCAAAAAGTAGATGACAGATGGTAGATAAGTAGATAGATAGGTAGGCAGATAGAAGATAGATAGATAGATAGATAGATAGATAGATAGATAGATAGATGATAGATAGATAGATAGGCAGATAGATAATCACTTGGAATGAGGATAGTAGAAAATACCATGACCTTAAAGTAATATACTGCTGGATTCTAATTTAACCCTTACTATTCACTATCTCTATGACATGGACACATATTAACTACTTAGTATTTAGTTTTCAGTCTAAAAGATATAAGTATAATGTCTTATCATAAGCAACATGATAAAAAGATGCTACAGGTTACATGCCTAGCATGATGTCTGATACTGCTGAAAAGATGTCAATCATTATCATTATTGGGGTGTGGGCATCTGCATCTTCACATGTGAGGTAGGTCATGATACAACAGGTGTGTAGAGTTGACAGAGGACTTAGCTACCTGATTTGCACAACTGAACATAGCCTACAGGAGATAAACACAATAACAGCAAAGATTTACTCTCATTCNNNGGAAGATATCTGAATGGTACCAAAAGTAGGGTATATTTGGAGTAGTGAGAGCCTGTAAGTTAAAAGAACACAACCACTAGAAGCAGATTAAGAAGTGGATAAAGTTGGGCTANTGATTAGGTTGTTGACTCATGCCAAAAGCTCACCAATGGAGTGAACACTGAGCATACTAGTCTCATTATCTGCAAGTTTTCAGTGATTGTCTAGACCACAGGCTAGCAAATTTGATAATAAAGGGCTTGTCTATAGATATTTTAAGCATTACAGGACCTACTCTACCCTGTATATTGTCTTTATAGTCAAAAGCAATCAATATATTAAAAAATGAACATGGAAGTGTGACAATAAAACTTTATCAACAAATAGAAGTGGTGGGCAGATTTGGCCTGATTTGGCCAACATTTGTCAATCATTGATTTAGATCTCTGCAAAGCAGTGATTGGAAGGAACTAGCTGAGAAATAATAGCCACAGAAGATCCAGAAACCAAAGTTCCTTTTAAAATGTGTAGTTTTTAACCTGCATTTCAAATACAATATCATCTTTGGCAGTAAATATACCATTATGGGATTGAAGGTACAGAAACAAATGCCTTTCAAAAACATGAGCATTGCCTCCATTCAGGCAAGGAATATAAGTTTATCCAAGCTTTATNAGAAAGCTGCAGAGCTCTAGAGAGAAAGGGTGTCTTAAATCGACCAGATAAAAATAATAAAATCAACCAATATCCTAATGGTGTCTAAATGAGTATAAGACTTACTCAAACTCCCTGTATCAAGGTAGATATACTGTTATTCTGGGTCATTTCTCCTTCTAACACCTCTGCCTCCCACAGATATCCACCAACATGGCTATGAACATAAAGTTAGAGTAGGGAAAGGATTTCTAGACTCCAGTTGTAATTTAATGGCCAGCATATCCTTTGAAGAGTTGTAGATGATTGAGCTGGTGATAAGTATGATAGAAAAATATATTTCAAAATATTTGTTTAAGGAATGNAAACTTTGGGAAGAAAGATACGTGGAGATCTTTATGAGTCATGAGAATNACTGTGGAGAGAATGTCATTAAGAAAGAGAGAGAACTAGACCAGAAAAACCCAGAAAGACACTTGAGGCAGCCACCTCAGTAGACCTTTGCGATGAAATGTCTACTGCTGTTCAGTCTTCTAAATAAACATATCTTGCTTTTGCAGAGAGGAAACTGCTTTTCTAAACGTATGTTTAATTGCACAGTGTCAAGGAATTTGAGGCCATCTTAATATTGTGCTATGGTTTGAATATAAAATGTTCTCCCTATAGCCTCATGTGTTTTGACACTTGGTCCCCAGCTAGTGGCTCTGGTTTAGTGTCATAGAAAATTGGGAACATGAAGTATAGGGGACATGCCCATAGAGATGGGCCTTGTAAAGCTCTCAGTCTCCAGTGCTAGTGTAGCTTTTTGCTTTCTGTCTGTGGCTGTGATGTGAGGAAATGAGGAAACCTGTGCACACACTTGTGACAACCCTTCTCTACCATGACAGATGGTAGCCCCGAAACCATGAGCCAAAATAAATCTTCTCTGCCTTAACTTGTTTTTCTCGGGTATTTTTCAGAGCTATGAGACAAATGACTAATGCACCCTCCTTGGATTCAAGAAGCTTTTGCTCTTCCCAAAGTTACACAAGGCAAAGCAGAAGATGAACACCATCCCATTTTGCTTTTGGATGTGATCCAAAAGAACCAGGAGAGCTGAGACTGTGTAAAGCACCTAGAAGACTCAAAGGTTATTATGCATTTTAGAATGGCATGTTCTCTTCGCACCACAGGTATACATGAAAAAAAAAGTCTNGATTTAGTCTCTGCAGAGGACCTGGTTCCAAAGATGAAATTTTTGAGCTATTAATTAACAGCAACCTCCATCCCAGCTGAAACATGAGCCATCCTTCTATGTTGCCATGGTTCTTACCACTAACCTGCTCTCCTTTAATGAATACGCAAGATAGTACTATAGTGTGATATTCCATGCCTTGTATTTGCAGAGTGGGAAGGCATACAGACCCTTGCTCCAGGCCTATGATGCCCAAGCTTCTGCTTTGTCCAACTAATAGGGGGCAAAATGATGCCCTCAAATGATTTTTGAAAAACAGTGGAGATCACTCTTTTTGGAGGTACATTTATATTGTATAAACTCTTATTTACTTTGCTGGGTTAAAAGTTATATTTTCTTGTAGCCAGAAGGTTTCTCTGGTCTCACCCAGCCCCAAGGTCCCACAGCCACTTATAAAATAATCATTCAGAGGCTTAATATTAATTATCAATTGCATGGCCTATGGCAGGCTTCCTGCTAGCTAGCTCTTATAACTTGACCCAATTCTATTAACCTATAAGTCACCACGTGTTCCATTGCTTTACCTGTGTGCCATTACATGCTGCTCCCTGCATGGCAGGATGGCATCTCCTTCCTCTCCTTTCTCCCCTCCCCCATCTCTTTTGGATTTTCCCGCCTGGCTCCATCCCACCCTGCCATAGGCCAATGAAGATTTATTTATCAACCAATCAGAGCAACACGTATTCACAGAAAGACATCCCACAGCATTTTCTTGCCTTAATTTGTGCATCAAGAATAAATATTTTTATATATAGTAAATGTGTTATTTATATTTTTACCATAGTGAAAAGTACAGGATTTCATTACCTGTGGCTCACCATATAAAAACTGATCATATTATAAAATCAGAGGCTGCCTGGAGTTTTAAAAAAAAAATCACAATTTCCTGGTTGTATTCTGAAGACCTCAAAACCCAAATACAAGTGACATGGGGTCATGTGAGATTGACTGGGCAATGGGTCTGCCACCTTGCTATCAATGGATCCACTTGATCAACACAGGACTTCATTTGAAATGAAAGAGGGGAATTTACCTAATGCTTACAATATGGTCAAGTGCTGATTATCGTTTGATTCCTTATATCACACTTAGAAAACAGTACCCCAAGAANAGAGAAGTCTTCCCCAACATCATCAGCTAATTTACTACAGCATGAGTGGGAAAATCTCAGTGGGGATTATTATCAATAAAGCAAATCATAGTCCAAAGAAAACCAAAATCAAAACCTCCCAGCATNATGTGTCAGAAGAGAGTAAAGGCTTAGTTAAGAGGGTAATATGACAAGGAGAGGCGATGGTTCAGCATCCCTGTTTCCTTTTGGTCATTCACTCAACAACTCTGTCTGGGTACCTTCCCCCTGAGCNATGCCACAGCATCACTGAAAAAGCCCGACCCAGACAAGATCAGATTCTGCATTCATGGAGCTCAGTCTCCAAATGTGGAAGGGAAGACAGCCGACCAATACATAAGCAAAATAATTACAAATATGACACACACCAGGAGGGAAATAAACAAAGTGAAGAGACAGAGTAATTCTGCAGACTGATTAGAAAAGGTCACTTAAAGAAGGTAGTGTTTGAAATCTAGCAGGAAGATAAGAAGGCATCCATACAAAGGGGCTTGGGAAACAATTCCAGGTCAANAGGATGGTAAGTGCAAAACCCCCGGGTATGAGAAGGACTAAGAACTGCTTCAGAAGTAGGAAAAAGGACAGTGCAGTGAGAAAGTGGCAAAGACAATGTTGGAGAGGTAGACAGAAATCAGCTGGATATATGGACAATGGTACAGAACTTCAAATTTATATATGAGTAATAAATATAAATCATTCAAAGAATTCTATCCAGAGAATCACATACTGTGATATGTATTTGAAGAACACCCTGGGTATGGTACAATGTAAGTAGTTTGAAAGGGATATGGAGTAGATTCACAGAAGACCAAGGTTAAGTGCTTTGCATTTGTCAAGGAGAGAGATTAACAGTGGCCAGGGGGTAATATGAAAGATGAAGAGAAGCCAACTAATTCTTTTTTTTTTACTTTTACTTTTACTTTTGTTTTATGTGTATGGGTGTTTTGCCTGCATGTATGACTGTGTGCAACTTGTGTGCCTGGTGCCTACAGAGACCAGAAGAGGGCATTGGACCCCTGGAACTGAAGTTACAGATGGTTGTGAGCTGTCATGTGGGTGTTGGGAATTGAGCCCAGGTCCCCTGGGAGAGTAGTCAGTGCTCTTAACCTTTGAGCCATCTCTCCCACTTGAATGTCAATGAATTCTAAGGATGTGGTACATGTAAATCCAACAGGATCTCCTGGTAGGTCAAAAGTTAGTGAGAAATAGTGATTCCAGACTGACTGGAACTGAGGTCATGGCTCAGTTTGAAGAACTCTTGCCTCAAATGCATAAAACCCCAGGTGCTTTGCCTACATGAAACCTTTCCTCAAGAAATGAGTAAGTAAATAACATCTGGGTCATCATCAAGGAAGATAGTATTCCTCTTACTGGATGGAGATAAGGAAGGACTTTTATCATAAATAAATCAAAATAAACATGTTAGGCATATTATGTTTAAGACGCTTGTTACATATCCAAATGGAGATGAAGAGNAGGCCATTGACCACATCNGCTGGGCACTCAGAAGAGTGCTCAAGACTGAAATCCAAACTGTGACACATGGGGCTAGAGAGAGGACTCAGCAGTTGGAAGTAGTGACTGTTCTTCCGGAGCACCAGGTTTGGTTTCCAGCATCCACAGGTCAGCTCACAACCATGTGTCACTCCAGTTCTAAGGGATCCAATGCCCTCTTTCGACCTCTTTGGGCACTGCACATATATGGTACACTTACATGTATGCAGGCAAAACACTCATACATGTGAAACAAAACTAAACAAATCTTTTCTTCAAATTGTTCTATGCACGCATGTAGACCTGGTATTTTAAAACACAGGACTGAGACTTCCATCCAGGGTAACTAAAAACACCCCTATCGAGTTGACTGACCTGAGGATAACAACTATAAACTCTGGACAAAATAANACAAACAACTACATGAAAGCTCCAGAAAGTAAATAAAAGCAGGCAGATTCCAGAAAGAAATCAATACTGGATAAAAGATATTGTCACGGGTGTTTCCCATTTTTATGGCTTTAGNTGATTTAACGGATGAGCCTATTCTTCAGGACTGGAGAATCAAAAGGCAGCAAATCCTTGGGGACCCCGCACCGCCACATCATGGTGCTTTAGATCAGCTAAGTGGGAAACAACTGAACTGAGATTTCAGCCACCACCCAAAAGATGGATTTCTGTTTTAAGTTCAGCCAAATTCATTGCCTACTAAAACAAGTAGCTCTGAGAGGAGTGTGACATAGCCTGAACCCCACAACATAAAATTCTCAATGTCTGGAATATAATTTAAAACACTTAACATATTGTGAAACTTGAGAATGCAGGATTAATAAAAATGTAATAAGATAGCAGATTTGATTCAGAGAAATTATTAGAGTTATGTGCTCAATGAAGGAAAAGAAAACATTTGTTGCTGGGCANTGTGACACATGTCAGGAATCCCAGCCTTCAAAAAACAGAGGCAGGAAAATTGAAAGTTCTGGGTCTTGGACAACAGAGTGAGGCCCTAACNGGNAGTGGGACATAGAGGGTAACCNTGCCAGAGATGAATATCATCAAAATACGTATGTATATATACAAAAGTGTTACACAATAAACNCATTGTTATATATAATCAACACATGCTAATAAAAACATTTAGAGGTGCTGGAGAGATGGCTCAGCGGTTAAGAGCACTGGCTGCTCTTCCAGAGGTCCTGAGTTCAATTCCTAGCAACCACGTGGTGGCTCACAACCATCTATAATAAGACCTGGTGCCCTCTTCTGGCCTGCAGGCGAACATGCAGACAGAATGCTGTATACATAATAAATAAATAAATAAATAAATAAATAAATAAATAAATAAATAAATTTAGAAAAGAAAATATGCATGCAATAAATGACTCTAAATGATCTATCACAAGGAAAAATAAACACTAAAATATGTTTAAAAAAACAAGTAGAAGTCTGAGTTGGGCCTGGAGGATGAATATGATCAAAATGTATTTATGAAATTCTCAAAGAACTAATTTTTTAATGAAGTGCATTAAACAAAAACAAAGTGGGGGATGAGAACATAAGGGAATGGGGTGGTCGAGCTGGAACAGGGACGGAGTGGGAGAGCAACGAAAGAGATAACTTGATAGAGGGAGACATCATGGGGATAGGGAGAAACCTGGTGCTAGGGAAGTTCCCAGGAATCCACAAGGATGATCCCAGCTTAGACTACTAGCAATAGTAATGAGGGTGCCTGAGCTGGCTTACCCCAGTAGTCAGATTGGTAAATACCCTAACTGTCATCATAGAGCCTTCATCCAGTAACTGATGGAAGCAGATGCAGAGATCCACAGCCANGCACCAGATAAAATTCCAGGAATCCAGTTGAAGAGAGGGAAGAGGGATTCAATGAGCAAGGGGCATCAAGATCATGATGGGGAGAACTACAGAGACAACCAAACCAAGCTAGTGGAAACTCATGAACTTTAGATCAATAGCTGTGGAGCTTGCATGGGACTGGACTAGACTCTCTGTATAAGAGAGACGGTTATGTAGCTTGGTCTGTTTAAGGGGCCCCTGGCAGTGGGATCAGGATCTATCCCTGGTGCATGAACTAGCTTTGTGGAGCCCATTACCTATGGTGGGACACCTTGCACAGCCTTGATGCAGGGGGAAGGGGCTTGGTCCTGCCTCAACTGAATGTATCAGGCTTTGCTGATTCCCCATGGGAGGCCTTACCTTTTCAGAGGAGGGGGTAGGGGTGGGTTTGGGAGAAGGAAGGCTGGGGGAGCAGGAGGAGGGATGAGAGGGGGATCTGTGGTTGGTNTGTAAAATGAATAAAAAATTTCTTAATAAAGAAAAAAGTTATTACAAGAAAATAGAGAATTAAAATATTCACTAAAAAAGTGTCTCTAGTTTGTTTTCTCAAATAATAAACACTATATGAATAATGGACACTATATATANAAATAATAGACATTATACAATGAGTTTGGGAAAACTNGGCAGTGCCTCAGTGCCTTATAAAATACCTGTTAGTCTGAAGTGCACATCATCCAACCTATTATATAAGGTTACCCAGCTAGTCTGAGTGTGTGTCATCTAACCTGTTAAATGAGGTTACNCAGCTAGACAAAAGCATGGGGCTATCCAAGGATGAATATGANACCTAGGTGGCTCTGCANAAGAAAGAATCTACAAGGATGACAAGAGAAGGCACTCTGACTTATTTATCAGAAAACCTATGTTGATATTTTGTTATTCTCTTGACTCAATTCTATGACTTCATACATCCCCTCAAAAGAAGAGAATCTCATTGACTTATCAAAGGAAGGAAGATGGCCATTTCACTGACCCACTGGCCCAACAGTTGTCCGTATTGTTACTAGGGCTTTACCAGTAGCACAAAGGGCAGTGATATATTAAAACATCAAGAAATGTACATTCATTTGTTCCCTTATTCATCTACAGTTGAGTAGTATATACTAGGCTATAATTCGGTCTTGGAAAATGCCCTGAAAGAGAGAGGTTCCAATTTTTCAGCTTATAATCAGAACCAAGAAAAAAAAAGGATCTAGGTTCAGAAGTTTATTGAGACCAAAGAAAAGGGATTTTCAAAACACTGAAATCCATTCCCATATGAGGCTTACAGAAAAATCAACTTTAGCAGGTGAGATGTAAAGTATAGATTAGAAGGGATTAAAAATGGTGTTTGAAAACAAACAGCCAATGATAACACAACAAATAATATTAAATTCTTTAAGTACATCAGAAATAAGACGACTGCAAAGGGATCAGTGAGTTGGAGAGAGGAGCCAGGCACAGAGGAGATGTTTGGAAGGATAAGGCGAGTGCAGGGAAACTAAATAATATATTTGCATCAGTTCTCACACTGGAGAATAGAACAGTAGAGGAAAGAGAAGAAAACTTTATTATGTGTGAGAGAGAGGCCCAGCTCAAATAGAGACATCAAAGGGAAGCAGGAGTCAATGGAACCGTGAAAGGAGGTATTTGCCATGTTCCAGTCAGAGCAGGGCACTCACCAGAGACTCGGAATCAGGGGAGGCCGTAGTCTCTTATTCCCCTTTTCCTCAGCTCCCTCTTACCACTTAAAATGCTTCATACTGTGGTCAGCCGGAGGCCAGTTTCCAGGTTGGNAAGCTTGCTGTTTCTATAGCAGAGAGATCTCCAAATTGCACAGGCCAGCAAGATACACACAAACACACACACACAGACAGAGAGAGAGAGAGAGAGATATGCACACAGACAGACATACACACAGAGACAAACACACACAGACACACAGAGAGAGAGAGAGAGATGCACACAGACAGACACACACAGAGATGCACACAGAGACACATATACAGAGGCAAATACAGGGACAGACACACACACAGAGATGCACACAGAGACACACACACAGAGAGACAAACACACACGGACAGACAGACAGACAGACAGACAGACAGACACACACACACACACACACACACACACATACACACACTAAATAAGCCTAAAACAGTAATTCTTCAAAAGCTTCACCCAGTCCAGAGAACACCTACCTACTGTTGATCAAAAGCCAAACAAGAGAAAGGAACTTTAATCCACCCCACCTGAGAGCATACAGAAGTAGCAATTCTAATCCCTGCTAGTGGGAATATAACTTGGGAATATAACCAATTGTAGAGAACATTTATATTCCCTTGTAATATGCTTATATTTTATTTAATATCAATATTAAATATTAATATTTAAACTTTCATTACCTAGTGAAATTTCAAATGTCTATGCCGGATGAACTGCCACTTTCATTGTTTGCTACGTACACTAGAGAAATTCCCAGGGAAGCTACAAGGTTGTTCATTGCAAGATTGTTTATAGAAGCAAAAAAAAAAATGGGTAACAACATAAATTTCTATAAGAAGGAACTGGATAATAAAATATAGATTTATATAGTGAATTTTAAGTTTTCAACTCCTAATCAACTTGGGTTTTAAGAATGTGGAAAGACTTTAATAGTCTAACATTTTGAAAGAAAGACATTTACAAGAAAAACAAGTAGCATGTAAAAATGCATGTAAAATGATTAAATTTTTTGAGATCTCATTTTTCTTTACATATATGGGTGTTCTGCCTGTATGCTGTCTGTACCATGTGCATGCAGTACCCACAGAGGCCAGAAGAAGACTTTAAATCTTCTAGAACTACAGTTACAGACAGTTGTTAGCTGCCATGTGGGTGCTGGGAACTGAACCTCAGTCCTCTAGAAGAGCAGTCAGTACTCTTAATCACTGAGTCATCTCTCCAAAATGTTCACTAGAAGTTTTAAATAACTCCTAAAGCAATACATTTTTCACAGATGGATATATATGCAAATAAGAGTAGGAAATACACTAGAAAGACATAGAACAAATCCTTTTTTAAAGATTTATTATTTGTGTGTGTGTGTGTGTGTGTGTGTGTATGTGTGCACGCACGTGCCATGTGTGGGAGGATGCCCATGGAAGCTAGAAGATGGCATTGGATTCTCTAGACCTGGAGTTCAGGCAGTTATGATCCACCAGACATTGGTGCTGGTACTTGAAATTTAGTCCTCTGGAATAGTAGCAAGCACTCTTAAGCACTGAGCTATCTCTCCACTCCAGCAAATTCTTAACATGGCATAGCTTTGAAAAGATTGGGAAGAGTAAGAAGGTAGGGATTGTTGAGCTATTCACTTTACCAGTGACTATTCATGGTATAGTTTAAATGTGCCCCCTCCTGAAAATTTACATGGAAACCTAACCTCCGTGGTGGTGGTGGTAGTAGAGGTGGTGATGGTGGTGGTGGAGGTGTTGGTGGTGGAGATGGTGGTGGTGATGGTGGTGGAGTAGATGTAGGTGGTGGAAGTGGTAGTGGTGGTGGTGGTGGAGGTG
>LZPO01108104.1:45200-68632 GCA_001675575.1 Neotoma lepida | reverse complement strand
TGCCCTATTAGAAGTGATTATGTCATAAGGCTCTGTTTTCATCAATGAAGAATGCCTCACACAAGGGCTAGAGTAAACTAGCTTATGTCTTTGGGGCCCTTTCACCTCTCATTCAAGCGAGGATGCTTCTAGAGCTCCACACAGAGGGAGAAGTCCTTACAGATGCCAAGCTCACTGATGCCTCCTCCATCTTGGACTCCCAGCTCTTATAACTATGAGGAATAAATTTCTTTTGCTTACAAACTACCCATTCTAGCTGCTGATTGACGAGCATACTGGGGACATGAAATATGTCACTAAACCAAGCCTCCCTAGCTAGCTCTGACCAGACTAAAAAGACTGGTCACAAGCCAGTGCCCACAGAGCAGTGTTTCCCCATCAGGGCCATCTTTGTTCTTCTCCCAGGGAACATTCAACAACATCTGCTGACATTACAGCTGNCACTGTTAAGAAATGCTATTGGCAAAAAGTAGGTAGAAACCAGGAAGCCTGGTAAATATCCGACAGTGCAATGCACAAGGCTTGCTCAAAAAGAATCGCCTGCCCCAAATGTCAATAGGTCGGAGCTGGGAAACTCTTCCCCTAGAGCAGACCAAACTCAATGGGCACAGGATAATCTAAAGTTTCCATTTGGGATGGAGTCTTAAAGAACAGTGCCTGCCCAAATGCTCCAGTCTGCATAAAATGCCTCCGGTCAGCATGCACCCAGTGCCCACCTAGGCCAAGGCAAAGGTTCAGCCTTTGAACCCAGAACTTTTCATTCTGACCTCCATGGGCTGAGGGCTCTGTTCAGATTGTCCTATCTGTGGGATTCCAGAATGGTTTTTAGGACCGTTAATGTTCTCATCCATCTTGGTTTAACTGGATGATCACAACTACTTCTGATAGAAGGGACCAGCCAAAGTGATGCTGTCTTTGTCAAGACCAGATGTGTCTGCTACAGCAGGTTCTCTCTTCACTGTACAGAGACAATTGTACCAGGAACTATGGATATATGGGCAGAGCAGCAAACCAGATCTCACGAGCTGCTGAGTCAGTAGGGGAATCTTGTCAAGATTCTAAACCAGAACTTCTGACGTCAGTCAGCACAAAGTCCCAATTCTTTATGCACAATGGTTATTTAATTGGCTGTTTTTAATAACCTGCTATCATATGCCCCTGCGGAAGTAAAAATACAGGGGCTTGTGGTGGTGGTGGCGGCGGCTGCTGCTGCTGCTGCTGCTGCTGCTGCTGCTGCTGCTGCTGCTGCTGCTGGGCCTTCATTACAAGCAAATTCTTTCCCAAACATTAGTGCAAGAATGCTTTTTTTAAAACTCCCTCTCACCAAGGATCAGGGATTGTCATGCTAGCAGGGTTGGAAAGATTGTAAGGGCCAGAAACTGGGGAAGATTGGAGTGAAAGTGTCTTCCAGACATGACAGAATGATGCCTTCATGAACACACAACAGCTGTGATTGCCTCATAAGCTGGAGTAGTCAACATTCCAGGAGGAAGACATCATGAGTCCCCAGCCCTAGCNGCAGAGCTGTGGACAGTTGGTGGCTTCTGAGAAAGGGAGAGTCATTAGCTTTAAGGGTGTGGTCCTAAGTACATCAAATCATACTCCAGTAGCTGCCCACGATTTCATCGGCAGCAGAAATAGGACTGTGGGTTACAAAAATTAAAAGAGGACACAAGTCAGGGTGAATAGGGGTGGAGACATGAGTCAGGCAGAGTAGGGGTGGGGTAGATCTGGGGAAGGATGGGGGGAAAGGGAGAGTGCATATGACGAGAATTCATGGTATGTATATATAAAATTCTCAGTGAACTAATGAAAATAAATTTCAAACTCTCCATATCAGTTCTTGTGACAGAGTCTCTTTTACTTTTCTAATTGTGTCAGCAAAATGTGTCTGCAAACCAGCTTCAGGAAGGAAGGATTCATTTTGGCTCACAGTATGAGGGTACCATCCATCATTCAGGGAAGACATGACGGCACAAGCATAAGGCAGCTGGTCACATTGCATCCACAGGCAAGGAGCAGAGTGCTCAGCGCTGCTCAGCTTGGTTTCTGCTTCTTATTCAGTCCAGGACTCCAGCCCAGGGAGTGGTACCACCTCACAGTCAGGGTGAGTCTCCCCACTTCAGTTAACCGATGTAAAAACTCCCTCACCAAAAGGACCGGAGGTTTATTACTTAGGTGATTCTAGATTCTATTGGNTGGATAATCAATATTAAATATCATAGCATCTTTCAAGTCAAAAACTCCAGTATAATCCCACAATGAGAGCAAGACCCTAAGCCCACACTTGGCTTTGATGTTTATTCATGCAATAACCTTGTTCTGGACCCTGTGAGCTTCCATTTCATCACCTGTAAAATGGGAATGAAAACTCCGTAGTAAGGACTTTTTCTGAGTGGTAACTGTGACCATATATGAACTGTGCCTGTACATTTTAAGAACTGTGAAAACGGTACTAATNTTTAAATGAATATTTTTATTCTTTAACAATTTAATACATGTATGCAATGTATCTACCTGAAACTCCCTCCAAACTGCCTCCCATAGTATCTCCCTTCCCTCGGCATGTCTTTTATTCGTTTGTTTTTATAAATCACTGAGTCCAATTAGTGTTGCCCAAATGTGGATGAGTATGAGGCAATCCACTGGAACATAGGCAAACTACCAGCGGCCACAACCACAGAGAATATTGACACCTCCTTTCCCCAAAAGCCATCAGCTGGCAAAATCTGCGCAACTTGTGATAGTGAGTCATGAGCCCCTCCCCAAACCGTGCTAGAAAGTTGATTGGCTTGATCTTCTATACTTCTTATGCAGGTGAGTTCATGAGTGCAATAGCTATGCCTGTCATGGCAGGAAGACATCATTTCTTAGTACCCCTGCCACCCTCTGGCTCATTCCTTTTTCCACCCCTTCTTGCATAATGTTCCCTACCTTCTGGTTATTGATACAGATGTCCTAAAAATGGTGACTAATCTTTAGTAGTCATCTGAGAAGACAAAGCACTCAGCACAAATATAGCACAGTGTCAGAGTCACAGATATCCCAACCACTTCCACAACCTTCCAGCAGGACTAATGGTTCATTTTTGCCTTGTGTGCAGGTAGAAGGAAAGTCACCTCATTTCAATTCAGGAACAAGAAGTGAAGTAATATCAAACTGTAAGAATTATTCTGGGATTTTTGTGGCTAAATGTTTGTTGTCCCTCTAGGAAGTACATAATAGTATCCCCACTATAGAGGTGAGAAAGATGAGTCTCTGTAAGTGTAGCCTGGGTTAANAATGTAGCTCAGTGTTGGCCTAGAATGCACAGGCCCTAAGTTCAATCCTCAGCATGGTAAAAACAAAAGCATAAACACACACACAGAAAAAGCTTGCATAAGCATCCAACCATGGTCACTCAGGTACACTCTGCATGTAGTCATGACTATTCAACCCTATCTGCTGCTGTTATGTTTAATATCTTAAATGTCTCAAATATTGAAGTGACTGGACCATGTGGGTACTGGCTTCATCAAAGGATGATGAATTCATAGGCAAATGGTTAGTAGTAGGTAGGTCTAGTTAGAGGAAGTAGGTCCCTGGGGGCATGCTTAAAAGCATTTCATGTCTCCAACCCTTTCCTGCCTCTCTCTTTGCTTCTTGGCTGCCTCTTGCTTCCTCTGTCATGATGCTCTGTCCAAAGCAACAGAGCCAACTGACCACGCGCTAAAACCATAAGTCAAAATGTATCTTGTCTACTTTAAAAGTTTCAGATATTTGTCACGGTTCCAAAAAGTCTGACTAATGCACTGCCACACACACTAACAGGTGCCAGGAAAACTCCAGCTACTCTCAGTAAAACTCACACGTACGTCAAAGTGCTACAGCTCATGATTGAAAACTAAAGGCATACCCACAAGACATAACAGAAGAAGAAGTCGTGTTTGCGTCGTGCGCTGAAAGAGGGATAGAGATGAAAGAAAAGAAGGCTTCATATGAGAAGGTATTCGGGGAGGCCTGGTGTTACGAGCACAGGAGTGAGAAGAAAGCGAACTCCAAAAGGGCCAGCCCTAAAAATGATGCGGCAAGCTGACTCCCTGGCGTCTCCGAGCCCAGCATCAGTTGTTTGGCAGGATTTTTCTCGGCAAAGCTGCTGATGCCCTCTTCAGCTCCAGCCCGAGCGCCAGACAAGCATCCATCTGTCTTGAATGAGCCTCAAGACAGCGAAACTCCACAGAAAGGCATTTCAAAGCACCTACAGAGACAAACGTGCACTCTGGCCTGGTTTTTTTTTTTGTTGTTTGGGAAAATTGTGTGCTAAAAACAGCAGATAAAAAGGAATCTGCGGGTATAATTTATTTAGACTCTCTAAAGGCTGTTGGGAAGGTCTCTCTCATAGGAGGCTATTAAAGCCAAACGGACTAGTCGGGAACCGTAGGGTAAAAGGTGAACTTCTGTCGTGATTAAAGCCTTCTTAACCGAGAGGAACCGAAGCGCCGGAATAAATAGCCAGTTCTCCACATGGGAAGCTAAAAATAATGGGGCCGCTCAAAGATTAGTCCCGAGGCCAGTGTTGTGCTATCTATTTTTAATGATTTGTCAAATGAAGTACAGTAAATAGAAAAATGCAAGTAGCTAATGACAGGAGGCCACGTGGTGGTGGGGGTAGAGGGGAGAGCCCTGAGCTGCCAGGGTTTAGGGAACTTGGTCCAGCACAAGCATTTTCTTACATCTTCTCTGTGCCTCTTGTCTCTGTAGCTTTAGCACAATGGGAGGATGCAAGACATTTCTGAGATGCTTCAAATCTTCTGTGAAACCAATTAAAGCTCTTGAAACTTGAGGTACATGAGCAATTAATGGTGTTGAGAGAGGGAGAATCAGGCTTCTCTAGAGACAAGGACCTGACAGGCTACCCAACCCCAAGTGGTCAGCCTGGAACACATATACATAAGAGTAGCACTAAATAGACACAACAAGTTGTGTGTGCGTGTGTGCGTGTGTCTGTGTGTCTGTGTGTCTGTGTGTATGTCTGTGTGTTTCTCTGGTCTATGTGTAGGTGTGCTGGCTGTGCATCTGTGTGTATGTGTGTATAAAACAATAATGATTAAAGAGGTCATGAATTTGAGAAGGAGTGAGGAGACAAAGTAGGGTTGAAGGGAAGCAGAAATTATGAAAATATAGTACCCATGTATAAAATTCTGAAAATATGCAGAAATAAAATAAAAAAGCTAACATCATGATCTCAGAGTGTCTGGAAAGGTAGTCGATATTTCTACTCTGGTTGGTTCAGGATAAGTGATAATTGTTTCTAAGACTGCTCCAAGCATGATTAGCCAGCTCCGTGAGAGTGCCTATTCTCTCTGGCATCACCCAAAGTGTCAATAAACCATGTGCAGCATTGTGAAAAACACCAAAAACACAAAGAAAAATATTATTAGGCTGTGGCCTAAATCAAACTGCCATCCTACCCTGTCTCTGATGTTGTTCGAGGGTCTTTATAAATCAGGCAAGCACTAATGAAGATGAGGGTGTGTAACTTGGGGACCCCTGCACGTCTACTCTCAAGAACCTGAAGTCTGGGTTGCTGAACTTACAAGTACAAAGGAGATGACAGCATGTTACTGGCTATGCCAAATTAGTGGCCCAGCCAAGAAAACCTGAAGAACCTATAAACAATGGAATGAGGGAGCTTCATCGCCAGGAATGGCTNTACTCTGTGGATAGAGAAGAACAGATCAAAATAAATCAATACAAAAAGAGAAAGGAAAAATGGGTGCTGTGGAGGCCCACAAAGGTTTCCTAGTGAGATCTGAGCTTGCTTGACCCAGCAGAGCTGCATTAGAGGATTGCTTGACCATGCACATGGTTACTAGGTGATTGGAAGAGTCTACACTTGGCAGAGCTAGGGGGAGGTCTTTGCTCCACCCCTTGGCATTCCTATAAATAGTCCTTTAGAAGAGACAGGAGGGGCCAGTGGATAAGGATCCAGGCCCTCCNGAGGCTATCCTGTGTTTCTATCTGTTTCTCTCCTCTCTATCCTTCTACCTAGTATCTCTTATCCCTCTCTCCTCAAGAGTTCCCTGTCCTAAAATGTGGGAGCCGGTCTCCCAGCTGGGCTCCCAAGGGTGGGGAGAGACAGAAAGAGCAATTGGAAGCAGAAATGAGGAAGAGATTAAATAAAATAAAATAAAATAAAATAAAATAAAATAAAATAAAACTCGTCCATGTGAGAAAAAGTTTCATGTTTCCTGAGATGAGAGTGGATTCATTGTGAAGAATGAAATGCCAAGAAGAAACAATGAACTCAGTAATTAACATGTGAACTTCATGGTTGTGCCAGATGGATGCTTCTCGTTACCTTGGACCAAAGATCAAGGAAATCTTTCATGAAATTAAGGAAATAAAAAAAAACCAATAATATAAATGGGTTGGGGAAGTACCTTGAACAAAGCACAATTAATTTCGGGTGTGGTTGCTATGGGTACTCTTTCCCCCAAGTATTTTCAGCACGCTTTATGTCTTAATAGAATTATATGTTCCTTCTTTCTGTAACGGCTGTATCGGTAGTTGCGGCTAATGTTATTGATACTCATAACTCAAGGCAGACATTCAGGGTCTGGGAGAAGTTCTTTTCTCCTGTTCCATTTTTGCAGAATTCGTTGAATGTGCTTCAAGAAGGATGTGTGGTTTTCCTCTAAAGTGCCATGTCTGTCCATGGGGACGCTGCTGAGTTCACAGTAATCCTTTCTCTTTTTTTTTTTTTTTCCTTTTCTCGTGTTTGTTGCCACAAATGTTGGCTCAGCAAAAAGAAAGACAATTGTTCTCCAAGAATCCTTCTGGATCCGGGTGTGTCCTGCTTTATATAAGGCAACACCTCCAGACAACCAGAGTCACTAGCATTGACCTGAACCATGCNCCAGGGGGAGGCTTCCTAAAGGGATCTAGGGGACTTCCTTTCCATTTCTTGTATAAACCTAAGTTCTAAATAGTGGATTTCCCTAGAACATTCGCATTTGCTATGAACTACTGCCAAGTTGCCCACCCTTCCTGGGGTGTGTTGTTTCCTCCAGGCTTGACATGTTTGCTAAAATTGTTATCTACCCTCCACTTTACAGCAACTGAAGGGAAAAAGAAAAGCTTACAACTCCTTTTCCTTCTAGAATATGTAACATAGGTGTTTCACAGAATATAAATACCACGGCATCCATTCTACATCTCATAGATTCTGTCCTACCAGACTTACATGCCCCTGGCCAATTCCCGAGGACAGTAAACAATCCTAGCATTCAATACTAGTCATGATTTATATGCTCCTCTTACTCCNCGTTCTCATCATAAAGCAATGTATTTAAGATGGAGGCTTGCTTTTCACTCTTTGACATTTCCCNAATACATTTAAGCATTAAGAACTTGGAAACATTTTGCCAGATAATGAATGTCTTTTGAAAAAAAAAAAAAAGCATTCTTCCACAAAGACAGAGACTCGAGTCTGGAGGCCTGAGCCAGTCAACAGGTGCCTATTTTCTAGAAAGCGGAGTGCCACTCCTGGGAATGTGTGCCAAAGCTTTATATAAGAACACTTCTGGGGGGTGGAGGCTGGAGAGAAGGCTCAGTGGTTAAGAGCACTTCTACAAGACATAGGTTCAATTCCCAGCTCCCCACCACAGCTCACAAGCATCTATAATTCCAATTCCAGGAGCTCCAACACCCTCTGCTGACCTCCTCAGGTACTGCACAACCATGGTGCACAGACATACACGCAAGCAAAACACACATCCACATAAAACAAAATTAAATTTAAAGAAAAAGAGCACTTCTTGGTATGGCGTGCAGACCCTCCAGTACTGAAGACTAAAGCAAAGGGAAGAAAGACTGGCAGGCTGTGAGAAGATAAATAATAAACTACTGAATGCCTATTTATTATTTTACCAAGATTTAAATTTGGGCAAACAAGGTTGAGAGCCAGAAACAGCCCCCAGCAAGCCTGCCCTGATAGTCCTCCAAAATGCTAAACCATTCCAGCCCCTTCCAAAAATCAGCCTGACATGGCTACAAAGACATCCAGGTTCCCATTTTCTTGCAGAAGTCCCAGCTGAACTGAGCAAGAGGTAGCTTTCAAATGTAAAACCTGACTTCTCTTTATGCAAACCTGAATTACCTAAGCAAGCTCCTAAGAGGAGGAAACTCACTTCCCTGCTAAGTCATCATGTAAAGCTTCCAAAATAGAGGTGCCCTTTGAATTAAATGCTCTGGTGTGGACACCCTCATCCTCAAGGATGCCTGTAAGAAGGATCAAGTGATTAAAATGAAGCAAAAAGAAACAGAGGTCACTCAACACCTGGNTTTTAAAATCTCCCTAGTTTCCAGACCTTGGAAAAATAAAATGAGTGTGACGTAACGCTCAAACCAGAAGGCCTTCGAACTTGTGTCCCATTAAAATGCATAGTCCCATAATGATGAAGCTGGCAGTCTCTCAGTAGTTTGACTCATTTCCTTGCTAAATATAACTGAAGACAGGTTTTCCACTAGGGGCTACTGTATTATTTTTTTTCCCCAAGTGAGAATCAGAAACTAATTTCAGTATATAAAGAAATCAAGGCAAAAAAAAAAAGATGATACACAGATTTCTCTAATTTCTTCACAGAGTATCACAATGTAACCACCTTTCTAGGTCCTGGAGGGGTACCAGTAGACATGTTTATAGATGGATGGGGCCATGTCTGTCAGGAGTTGTATCTGTTACATGGAATGTAACGATTTAGTTGCGATGGATGATGACCAATGTTGGTTTATATTGTCTAGCTCTGCAAAGGCCACTTCCAAAGAGATCAGCATTTCAGCGGACTGCTATTTCTTACCAACTCAAATGAAAAGTGACTNAAGAACCGACAACAACCCAGCAGGATGCCTATTAGAATTCTTTGTAAGGACTTCGCTTACAAGCCGCAACTCTGGACNNNNTCACGAAAGAGAATTAATCGGCCACTGACCAAGGGACTCAAATCAAAAATCTCACGGGCTGCACGCAATTGTTGTTTTTTTTTTCCCCTGTNAAATAGATCGTGGATTAATGGAGAACACTGACCTAATAGAAACATCAACCATTTTCAGAACATAGCTACCCCCAAGAAGCCTTGCANAGGATTATTCAAGCCACAATGCTGGAGCCATTGTTACCCACTGAGATAAAATCAGTTCAAACCCATTTGCTCTTATGCTGAGTCTCCTGATCATAGCCTCCACTCATTTTGCCCACATACCAAATCTGAAAACGGTTTTTCAAANTGGTAACTTTCAAAGTTGACTTTACTGGTGGCCAAGATATAAAATTACGTTCTCCTCCTCAATTGACTTTTTTTTTTTTTTAAGTATTTGGTGAGAAATTCATTTCGAAGATGAAGCTTGAGTTTGTGGCTTCTCTACAATGGGGAGGCAGGAAATCATCAAATGCCAGCGTTTCTCTTGTCCACACTGACGGTTCACCTGGTAACACTTCAGGTTCTTTAGTCCTTGCCAGGCCTAGGTGTCTCTTGCAACTGCACCTTTTTAGAAGAAAAGCCTGCCTGGGGTGTATGTGGATCTGCAGGTGTTTGCAGAGATAAGAGCAAGAGAGGACATCCTACAGACAGAGCTGTGTTGAAACGGACTTATATTGGCTTCCCGAGAGCCAGTTGTTAAATTTGTAGGAGTTTTACAAGATGGTTGATAGTGCATCAACAGCTTGAAATTAGCCTGGGTGGGCATAGTCACAGAAAATCAGGCATGGAGAATCAGTTGTTAAGCAAACACCAACATGCTACAACACCAGCATCCATCCTGGCTGGCCACTGTGTCAACTTAGCCAAGCTCCTGCTATAACTCTTGTGGACACGTAGATTGTCACTTTGTGTACCAAATGAAGTAACTTCATGTCTACTTTTAGATTTTGAGAAGTGTCAGATTCCGTCATTTTAACTAGGCTTTTTTTTTTCTTTTGGAAGGAGATTGGACCTCAGGTACTGAATACATTCCTGGCAGCTCACTGCTACTAGATCCCAAACAGATCATTTGGGAAGGAAGAAGCATGCTGGGCCTTAGAGACAGCCAAAATGACTCAGGGCTCACTGCTGCCTTTGGCCTGGACAAAGCCTGAAGTCATCCGACATGGGGGTAGTTTCCAGTCAAAGGGTTGAGGACGGGCCACTTATCTGCTCAAGCACATCGGAAGAGAAATGACAGTAGGCCAGGGATAACACAAGCAGCCCCTCCCCCACGAAATGGGAATTAACAGGCCCCCAATCAGAGCATTCAAACACAGCTCTGCCAACATGTGATTTTAGTAAACAGAGTAATTTGGGCTTTTGGAAGGCATGAAAATTCTGTCAAGATTATAATGTCTTCTACCACAGACCTTAATTTCTTCTGTCATGGAGAATATGATTAAGTTCTGTCCCATTTGATTGTAGGGGATGTCAGTTCCCATTAACAAAAGAAAAGGGGGATTCTGCAATGTGTTCCATGGTTTAACCCCTGCGGGCAAGGACATTTTCCTGCCCAAACCACTCATTTGAAATCCTCAGGCTTTTCAGGCCAGGCAGCTTGTCTAATGGGTAGTTAAAGAGTTAACCCCTTAAACTCACCTCTCCCCTCAAGAGAAGCTATTTTGTTTCCTCAAAGGCACCAGAAAAAGTGATGGCCATGTATGCTGTTTGTGGGTTTTGTTTTGTAATCCAGGGGGATATTTTTTCCCACACACAGTCCATGGCAATCTATGGGAAACTCTCTTCCTTGCATGAGGGGAACTGGTTTTAAATGGCTTGATTCTCTGAGGGCAGCAGTGGGGAAGCAATGTCCCTTTGTGGCTGCACTCACTGCTTGACCATTCAGCTGGTGAACTGACGCGTGCAGGTGTTAATCACAAGCTCAGAGAAATTCCAGTCCCTGCCTCTCACCTGTCTGGGTAAACATCACCACTTCGGCCTGGCTGCTTCAACTCTGTTGAACTCTCTGCAGTTCAAACAGGGCACCTGGGTCAGTCCGAGGGCTTAGCAGGCCCCACTGACCCTGGCTGGCCAGCAAACAGTTTATGTTGGGGAGCAATCGAGAGATTTCCTCTGATAAGGATGCTATTACAGGCTGGCAAATGTGGAGAGGGGCAGAGTAGGCTGCTTTTGTCCAGNTTGACCCCGGGTGAGCATGCTGGGATTATTGCTGATTGGAGATAAATAGCAACTGGTGATTTATTTGTTCAAGTGAAACCAACCAAGTTCATCCCTCAACACCATCTCCCATCTCTTTAAGCTTTTTTTTTCCTTCTTCTTCTTCTTCTTCAGGTAAAAAGACTTAGCAATTTGGGAAAGTCTTCAAATACTACCAGTCCAGTGAACCCCATTACCCTTAGGATTCAATCTCCAGGCCTTAAGGAGGCTCTGTGGTGATGGAGTCAGAGTGATGGGGCCCTGGTCCTCCCCAGCCCTGGCCCCTTCCCTGGAATACTGCATTTACTGAAGTAGTTGCCTCTGCTCCTTTCNACNAGCAGCTTTTGCACTACTCTTTACCTGTCAGCCCCTCCCTAACCTTCTTATTCCAGACCCAGTGTCATCTGCAGGACAAGGCTGGGTCTTCTTCTGACCCTGTGGGGCCCTGAGTATTGATTTTTCACAGTCTTAGCACAATCACAAATAATTATTCATTAGTGACCATTGGCTAAATTTTTTAATTCCCCATTGATAGGACTCAGTCTTACATGTCCAGCACTCAGTGCAATGCCCATATGTTTCTTGGCTCACACACATAAATAATGAAATGGTGTGCAAGAGATATCAGCTGCCCAATAGGACAAAATGTTTGTGTTGCATGTGCAGAAACAAGGGAGTGAGTTTCCTTCCAACTCCCTGTCATGTAACATATGGTTTCCCTGGGCTTCACGACTGCATCAGGACTGTCCTAGCACCTGACTTTTTGGCCCCTCCCTTGCTTGTTGATGTCATCATCCCTGAAAGTGTACTGTGTTCCGTGTTCATCAATAAGTGTCCTATACCAACATAAGGCATCAGAAACACAAATCCCCTGACAATTCCTCCCACTAATTGGTGGGGGTCTTTGTCCCTTATTTGAAACCTGAGCTGTCATGTGACAGCCTCTTCATTTCATTTTCTGTGTGTGTGTGTGTGTGTGTGTGTGTGTGTGTGTGCGCATGCACACTGGGGAGCCAAATTTGGGTCCATTGAGCCACCTCTCCATCCTCACCTTTCCATTTTCTGCATATAAACGTTCATCTGAGGGAAGTCAGATGTCACATAAGAAGTCTAATTCTGCTGAGTTTATCATGCAGGAAACCCAAGTTGGAGAGAGAGGTCCCAGGAAAGAACATCTGTCCATCTCCCAGCTAAAAAGCCATGCGTGCATGAAGACACCATCTTGCTTACCCAGCCCTGTCACACCATTGGTCGATGGTAGCATACACCACAAAAGGATTCCCATACCCCACTGCTCATCAGATCCCAGTTGACTCACAAACTGTGAGAACGAATACCAAACTGAGTTTTAAGCTATTGAATTGTAGGGTGGCTTTAGAGACAGCTAGAAATAACCAAAATATATGGGCACTCTTATGGCCCTCACTTCCCAAATAAGAAATGAGACTCAGGACTTCCAAAATTACAGCACTGAGAAGAATCTGAGGCTCCTGGGGGGAAAGGTTGGAAGATGCAGCACTTGATAGCAATGACTTTCTGAAGTAGAAACTGAGGCCACTGTGTCTCAGTCTCCTCATCTATATGCTGAAGACAACTCCTTGTCTTATTTCTCAAGCTGAAACGTCCCAAATCCATCTAAATCAATAGATGAGTAAATACTTTGACAAGCTCAAAATGTGCAGTGGTTNAAGTTCATGACGTTCTGTATCTTNCCCGTTCTGACATTTCAAATCCTTCTGACACATTTGAAACTACAAAACATGTCTTAATATATTTTTATTTCTGTGTCTCATAATGTACGTACCAATGACTATAGCATGTTCTANCCAAACATTCAATTTGTAAAAACTTTTGCTAATGATTTTATGAGTCTTTACTAGAGTTTTTATTCCGTTGTCCCCACTTAATGGTGAAGGAACTTGTGCCGATGGGACTTTTAAGTCTTGTGTGGGGCAGAGGAAGGGAGAAAAATCACAGGAAACTCACTCTGGAGCATCTGACCCTGGATCCTGTTGTGGAACCAAATCCCCTAGGGAGAATAAATGCAGAGAGAGAGAGAGAGATCCCATGCTCTCAGATTCACAAGGTGTCAAAATCTCCTAGCAGCCTGTTTCCCAACATTGCTGCATCCACTCCCTAAAGTTTAGGATTCTAGAGGTCTGGGGCANGGAGCAGGATATTGTGTTTCTAGTGAGTTTCTATGTGGTGGTGATGCTGGTGGCCTGGGATCCAGACTTGAGGAACCAAGCATTCCTCTTTCTTCTAGATCAACTTCCTTGATTCACCCCGGCAGTGCCTGGGGTAAATATCATTGCACCATCTTACAGATGAGGACGAAGTAAGCCCTANTAAATAAGCTGAGCTCTGACTGCAGCTTGCTGGGTACCCAAATCAGTCCAGGCTGCGGAAAGTCAGTAAGCAATCTGGGGTCTCTTGTGTTCATCTCCTGGGAAACCTTTGCAAGAGATTTTGTGAAGTTAAAAGGATATGTGTGGCTGAGCATAGTCAAAACCAGACTCAGCTCTAAGAAGTTCCTTGTCATAACGCTGCTACATGCTGGAGGAAACTCATGGAAAATCTAGTGTGCTGTTAAGGTAGAATTTCATGGATCCCATTTGTCAAAAATCTCATGCTCTTGCCTCTTTTTCTCAGTTGCACAGAATATTTTGAGCCGCCATCTTGACAAAGTACCCCACCATCCATGTATTACTAACTATATAATTTTGGATTTTTTAATAACTGGGTCTGTTTTTAAGGAATCTTTTTATGTGCTGAGGAGGCTAGGAGGGGTGTGTGTGTGTGTGTGTGTGTGTGTGTGTGTGTGTGTGATGCCCACATATGTATGGGTATGCATGCATGTGTAAATGTGTATATACATGTATGTGTAGGACAACCTCATGTGTTTTGCCTCAAGCACCATCCACCTTTTTTGGAGACAGCGTTTTTTCATTGGCCCGGAACTTGCCAAGTATGCTAGGCTGGGTGATCAGTGTGCCCAGGGGACCCTCCTATGGCTGCCTTCCCAGCATTGGTATCACAAGCATGTGCCACCATTGCTCCCATTTTTCCCCTGTAGGTANTAGGGATTGAACTCAGGTCCTCACAATTACAAGGTGGGCACTTTACTGACTGAACAATCTCCCCAGCCCAAGGCATGAGTCATTAACAGACCGAACAGTCTCCTTTCTGAGATACCTATTAGCTGGAGAGAAGGCATTCCCTACGATGTGATGCATAGTTACACTGGAGAATAANGTAAGCTTGTTCTCCTTTTGTGTAAGGTTTTCTGACTTGGCTTCCAGAGGATACGAAGTGTTTTGATTTCTATATTTAGAACCCCTAGTCTTTTTGGTATGCTACAAATCACACGGAGCCAGGACTAATTGGAAGCACTTGTACTTAAAAATTAGTTTCGAGAATAAAAACCTTCAGAGGTTTCCGTATTGTATTCCACTGGAGTATCATTAAGGGAAGCAATTACTTATCAGGATGTACTCTAAACAACTTTATTGCATTCAGAGGAAATAATGGGAGTTGTCTCTCCAAATTACCAGGCAGGAGCCCTGGAAATCATTTAGCATCATTGTTGGCATAAGGTAGGCAAGTCAACAAGTGGAACAAGGATTCGGTGGAGGACCACCAAGTATGCGTGAAGTGATGGACATGTGTCAGTCATAATGCCCCTTAAGTCAGGCCTGATTACTTTCNTTTACCCCTGACGAACCTGAGATTCTGAGAAATGAAGTGATGCTTTCAAGTGCTTAGGTGACGAGTAGAGGTAAGATGCCAGCCGGCAGGTGACAGATGCCAGTGGCATGGATATCCCCAGTCTCAGTAAATCCCATTTCATGATATAAAAAAGTAGCACCACCCTGGGAGAGACTTCAGAGGGCCCTGTACTCAGTAACACAGAGTGTTTGTGTGCAGACAACAACCACACACAGTCCAGGCTGCAAGGCTGAGGTCCCAGGGGAGACCAGCTGCTCCAGGAGGCAGGAACTCGTGGGAAGAAAACTTTGTCTGGTTTCCAATTTAAATTAGAAATGCTTCCTAGAGACAGAAGTCAGGTGGATTGGCCAATTTATTTACTGTTTAATGCTACAATTGCTAAATAAATGACAGCAAAGTGCCTGTCGGTTTATTATCCAGAACACAAAGAGGCCTGGAGCAACAAAGGAAATTTGGGGGCATCCTTTACATTCCTCCAACACGGTCTTTCTCTCTGTTTCTTCATGTGCCCCCACACCCCCTTTCTGTCAAGTGTTTCTGTTTTCTGTGTACTTTCTCTAAATCTGTCACACACACCCCTTCCCTCTGGAGGACCTGTGGCCTCTTTGCCTCCAGCACAGCTTCTGCCTCTCTGCTCGGGAGAGCTTTGCCATGTGCCCACAAACCCGCCAGCCTCTTCTGCTGCTAGGAAGACACGAGGTGGAGTGAGTGCACCTACAGCAAGGGTATTTTCTTCTGAAATGCATATGGAATGTTATGCCCAACTGCAGCCTCGTCTAATTGCAAAAGGATGGCAGAAACTGAGTTTATTTGGGGCGGTTTGCTTCCTAATTATAAAAGGAAGAAGTATTTATTGAAAATTCAGAAAACTAAAAAGAACAGTCATATAAGAACATCTTAATACATACGAAAGCAATCACTGTCAAATGTGTGCGTTATTCTTGTAATTTAACAAACAAATTTATATATTTGCATATATCACTGATTTTACATATATATATATATATATTGTCCTTGAGAGTATGATCCTAGTTAACATCAGTTTCAATGGCTGCATCTTATTCCGTGTGTGAACATATCTAAATATTCTGGTTCATGTACTCTTTGGTAAATACTTGTCTTTGGTTTTTCAATTTTTTTTTTAACATTCCTTTATTTAGTGGGGAAGGCACATGTGTCATGGTGCTCNTGTGGCGCTCAGAGAACAACTTTGAGAAGTCCATTTTCTCCTTCCACCACACGGGTTCCAGGAATCAAACTCAGGTTGTCAGGCTTGGTGGCAATCACCTTTACTTCCTGAGTCATCTTGCTGGCCCTCAATTATTATTATTATTTTTTGCTACTCCAAAATGTTACCATGAACAACTGTCTACAAAAGTTCTTTCTGCAGTTTTTAATTATTTCTTTAGTAAATAATTCCAAAGGTAGAATTATCGGATCAAAAGTCAGCAATCCTTTAGGTTTCTATCATTAAATTATAATCCAAAAGGTTTGTACTCTCTCCAAGTCCTTTAGCCAGCAAAGAATCTGCTAACAAATTTTATTAAGAAATGTTAGAAAACCAATAACCACATCTCAGCTTTCCACTTATGAAAAGAGCCCATCTTTACCCTACCTGTCACCACTACCTGCACACACAACCTACCCAGAGTCACCAGTTTCTGCCTGATAAGTCTTATTCCTCCTTTATGCAAAACAAGCCTAACAAAGCCATTCTCCCATTGGTTCACTCAATCAGTCCCTGGACAGTCATTTCCAGAGTGTGAGCTTCACGTTTGACCAGCACAGTCTGTAACCTAAGGGAGCAATGGTGCTGTGGGGAGACAGACACACAAACAAACCACTCAACTAGGAGATCGGTTCTCTCACGCATGAGCCTAAAGTGCACATGGGCTCCTTCAAGGGCAGGAGATGAGAACAGAAGAGGCAGAAGGACCTCCAGTGGGGATGACGTCTGACCATTGACCCCATGACACGGTGAGGGTCTCTCTTTCCTGACATGGGCAATTACAAACGATCCTCCCTGACTCTGCAAATGACTCCACACATAAGATATTATTACTCTTTCATAAATAACAAAACCAAATTTTAGAGAAGTAAATAATTTGTCCAAAAACTATTTATGAAAAGTGATGCTACATAGAGCGTCAGATCTAAACTCAAAACTTCATATCTAGCTTATCTGGGACCTACCACAAAGATTTCACAAGCCAAGCGAGGCTCCCATGGACCTAAGCTGTGACTTAATTCAGAGTGCACCCCTTCCCCCTCAAAGCTACTTCCTCTGAGACACCTCTCNGTCTCTGTCCTCCAAGGAGTGGCCTCCCAGATTTTCTCTCTGATCATGCTATGGGACATTTCTTTGTCCTTGAGTTTCATGCCCCAATATATGTCACCTTGCTTATCCATGCCAGGCAAACAATGGAATTCTAAGAGGATTCAATGACAACTCTCTTGGCCCCAACTGTGTTTCTCAAACAAGATGAGACATGGTGATTTGTGCACCCCTTTTTGATTTTCTGGCTGTGAAATCCTACAAGACAATGAACCACACACAGCTATTAGAACAATAAAAAAGCAAAAATTTGGTTCAAATTGAAAAGTCGGGCACTTGTGGCATCTCCCGATGAGAAGAAAGGAAGAGAAGTGTTCTAATGATGTGTTTTAATCATTTCCCTGGAGCACACAATGAGAACATATTTCCGGGGGAATGAAAAAGAACATCACATCAATTCGGTCTACAAAACTACTCTAAAGACAAAGGGTCTTGTCTCACACTTTCCATTAATTCCNGGCTGCTAACTTGCAACATTAGGCCCTCATGTCTCATCCAGCCCATGTTTTCTAGAAGTACACAAAGAAAGCAAAATGACTCTTGCACTGCCAAGAAGTCTTTCAAAGAGGAAATACATGTCATTTTCCTGCCATCCCACTTCAATCCCACAACACACAGAAATTTCCATCTACTGGTGCTGCTTGTGCTGTATCATCTTAGAAGTACAGGGACCAAAGAGTCCTATTCTTATGCATTGGAAACAAAGATAAGCTTCAGCACAGTTGCCAACCAAAGTACACAGCTGAATAAAACCAATGGCTTCATTCCAAGGCCTTCATTCTGCTCACCTNGTCCCATCCGTAAGCCTACAGTACCTTCCCATTGTTTGCAAAAATCAGTCCCTACAGATCTTATTTTCCCTATTGTAGTAAAATTTAAATATCATAAAATTTACCACCTTAACCATTTTAAGTGTGTAGTTCATGGTATTAAGTTCATTAATATTGGTGTATGGATATACCCCAGTACAGGGTAACAGGTACTATGCTGCACCTATNGAAAGGTAACCGACATTTCTGCCTTCTCCCATCCTAGGAGGCTACTCTGCCTTCTGCCATCATGAATTTGACTTCTAGGGCCTTCATACAAATGGCATCTTGTCATCACTGCATCACTCAGCATCTGTTTCTTCACATCTGGAATATTCCAGTAATTACAGCACCTTCAAGGCCCATCCATGTCACACGTATATCAGAATAACATCCCTTTTTGAGGATGAGTAATAGGTCATTGTATTCACTTGCATAATGTGTTAAGCCTCCCACATTGATGACTGATTTACTTTTCTTCTCCTAACTAAGNTCTCATAACACAGGTCTACAAACCCCTAGCTGAGAGATTAGGCAGGAGTGCAATGATTTTGTTCCAGAGANTTCAAAACTTTTTACCTTTGCCCACCTCACACCCTGATTTCTCTAATGTAAATCCTACCTGTTCTATGGTCTCCACTACATACTTGTGTCAGGGGTCAGTGAGATGGTTCAGTGGGTGAAGGTGTTTGTAAAGCAAGCCGGGANGCTTTGGTGTAATTCCCAGAACCCAGATAAAAGTAGGATGAAGAGAACTGACTCCACAAAGTTGCCCTCTGACCTCCACACAAGATGCCTTGGTATGCAAACACACATGCTCATGTGCACACACAAGTAGTTTATTTAAAAATACCTGTTACATCAGACATGCTACTGAGCACACTCTAGTTTTTTCAACTAGATATAAAATAGGATCTCTCATAGCTGCAAAGGAGCTCAGTCCAGCCTCCAGTAAAGCAAGGCAGTCAGGTTTGTCAGTCATTTGGATATCCTGTTTTCATTTTTTAATGGAATTATTTTTATTTATGCCTAAGCAAAATTATGGCTAATGTATATTGAGCATGTATAAATAATAAAATGGATTGCATGTGTGATCTCAGTGTGAAATTGTAGTCATGACTAGCCTTTGGGNACACTAAACTATTTCTGATAGAAACACTTGAGCAGTTGAGACATATAACTTGGTTCAAANATAGTAGGACAAATATCATTTCCTCTTGATTTTCCTTGCTAGCTATAACTAAAAAGTATACTTAATGGCATAAATAAACTGAAAAGGGTACAACTTCTCCTCTATCATTCAAATTGCTTCCTGAAAAATCTGACTGGATATTTCTCTTTAAGATGTACTATTAGTCCTTATACATCATTTTTTGTGGTTAAATTAGTACTAACAGCATTAAAATCTTAAGAACTGTATAGTACTATATTTAATTATCTCCTCCCATAATTACATTGATTAAACACAGCATAAGAGACCATAAAGACAGATAAAACATTATGGCTACACAACTTTTTTTTAATGTCCATAAAATGACTATTAAGCCGTAGGTGACTAAATTAATATCACCCATATGATTTTATGGGGTTTCCGTCGGAGTCCAACAGCATCATTGCGATGATGGCAGATTTTTTGCATAACAGTATTAGAATCTGGAATGGTCACATTTTCCAAAAGAGAATAAGATCACAGTTTGGCTCCATCAATTGAGCCAAAAAGATGAAGTTTGTTTGAGCAAACTTGACACTACTTGACACTACTACCAACTATACACACTTAAATACAAAGACCACCCAACTCCCCTCCCCAATACCAGTAGGCAAACAAATGGGTAGCAGGTGTTCCCTACATCATCTATTTGCTTTTGTCTTTAAGTGGTCTCCAGACACTTGGGTTTCCTCTGATGACACGGGAAATCAGGGAGAGATTCACATTGTGCAAGTGAAGAATTGAGCCTCTACAGAACCCAAGGACTTTCATTCTGAGTGACCCATANTATCACAAAGATGAAAGATCACTCAGAAATCCCAAGGAAAATAGCACTCTTCAGAGCTAATCCTGTGAGGAGGAAAAGAAACTTGCTTGAAAGCGTTACAGTGATAAAGACTCTAGCTCCCTGGGATCAGATCATACTTTAATAATTAAAACATACATGTGTGTGTGTATATATATATATATATATGCATAAAATCTTTTGAAAGAGCCAAAACAAACATACCAATCTAAATGTATTTATTGCCACTAAAATTCTTCACATGCCCATNTGTACTGGTAAAATGAAAATGTATTTTAATACCACATCAAGTATTCTATGCAATCATTATACCTATTTTAAGAACTCACTGGAATCAGTTAAGTCCTATATGTGGCATCTACGACAGTAACATCAACACAGCCTGTGCCATCATGGAGCTGCCAGTATAGTGGATGAGGTAGGAAACAATGACGCAGATAAACCATACTANGTGTTCTCCAATCGTAGTGAAAGACACTTTGGGAAAGGATGCTGGTGGCATTTCACTTAGATTAGGCTTGGGCTCAGAGACCAGTAAGGTTTGCTGGAGGGAAGAAAAACTGAAGATATAAGGGATAGATGGAAGCTGACNTNGAGAACACATCAAAGGGGAAAACGCTGGAGCATGGGTGAGGCACTAGCAGAATGGTGTTCTTGAAGGGTTCAAGGCTGTATTGTTCACCACTCCACAAAGACCAGTGTCTCATGTACATCCAATGCTCATAGCATCTCTGCTGAGTGACTATTAAGTCAGTGGAAGTGATGAATATAGGTGTAGTGTAAAAAACAATAAAAGGAAAAGCCTAATATTAGGCTCTTGGGTTGATGAGAAGCCAGATCCTGAACAGCCTGATGGATACTGGAAAGGCATCTCCAACATCCCTCTACAACGTTCACAAACCAATTAGGTCTTTTTTTGTAGCTAAAACTCACAAATTTCCCATATCTTGTAGTTTTCGTGTTGTTCTGTTTTGTTTGAGATATCCCTTAGCCAAAGCTGGGCTCAGTCTCAGTATGCAGCTGAAGATAACCTTGAACTCCTGATCCTCTGCCTCTACCTCCAAGGAGCTGTTATAGATACATAATATGCTGCCACATCATATCTTTACATGACACCCTTAAAGGCAGGAGACATTTCTCATTAATCTCTGTGGCCCTTGGCCCTTTCATATTCATGAAAAAGCACTCAGTGAGTGCTTACCAACAGAGCTCCCACTGTCTGAGCTTTGGTGTGTTCCCTAAGCATTTTACATGCATTAGTTCATCCACACTTGAAAAAATATGCAAATGTGTGTTAACGTNTATATGTCTCTGACTTCACCTGAGAAAGCTTTCATAGAGGTATATTTGTTACTTCTTCATTGCTATCAAAACACTTTAGGGAACAACTGAAGGGTGGAAAGAATTTTGGCTCCTGGTTTTGGAGAGTTCAATCCTTCACATCAGGGAGGGCATGGAGCAGGACAGTGCACATGATAGTGGCCAAGAAGCAGAGAAGTATATGTATACTCTCCTAGNCATGATATAGCCCATGAACTTTCCCCAGTGAACTAGTTCCTCCAACTTGGCTGTACCTTTCATCACCTCCCAGTGACACAGTGGTTCTCAATCTTCCTAATGCTTTGACCATTTAATACAGTTCCTCAGATTATGGTGACCCCCCCCAAACATAAAATTATTTTCATTGCTACTTCATAACTGTAATTTTGCTACTGTTATGAATCATAATGTAAATATCTGTGTTTTCCAATGGTCTTAGGGGACCCCTGTGGAANGGTCATTTGACCCCTAAAGGGGTCAGAACCCACAGANTGAAAACCACTGCAATAACACCATCCTATTTATGTACCCATGGAGGGATTAATCCATTCACCATGCCAGAGTCCTCATGANGAAACACCTCTGGCAACACCATCACAGACATACTGTTGTAGAATATTTTTTTAAGATGTGTTAAATTTGTTTATGCTATTGAACATTNGTTTAATGATGCAAAGATGGATTGCATTCTTTTATGTTGCATTTATTTAAACAGCTGTGTTACTTTGCCTGTCTAAAACACCTGATTAGTCTAATAAAGAGCTGAACAGCCAATAGCAAAGCAAGAGAAAGGATAGGAGGGGCTGGCAGGTAGAGAGAATAAATAGGAGGAGAAATCTGGGGAGAGGGATATTGAAGAGCAGAAGGAGAGGGACTCCAGGGTCCAGCCACCCAGCTACACAGCAAGCCACAGAGAAAGAAGTAAAGAAAGAAATACAGAAATAAAGACCAGAGGCAAAAGGTAGAAGGGTTAATTTAAGAAAAACTGACTAGAATTAAGCGAAGCTAAGGTCGGGCATTTATAAAGTAAGAATAAGTTTCTGTGTGATTATTTGGGAGCTGGGTGGCAGGCCCCCAAAAGAGGCAAAGAGTAAAAAGAGTAAAACAACCAACTACAACACACTCCTCAGCATGCTTCACTAAACCNCTGGGCAACTCTCAATAGTCAGGTGACATTGAAGATTAACCATCAGGAAGGAACATGTCCAGGATCATGTTTCTGACAATCATCAATTTTAGGTTTTCAGCTTTATATTCTGTTCTTATCTATCACACTATGTCACCTCCCTCAACTAAAGTATAAATATGAGAACCCCCATTGACTTCTCTTTCAGAGAAAAACCTCAATCACATGCATACCAAAGTCTTCCCTCCATCACATTATCAACACTGAAATGTGTGGTTCAAAGTGAATGTCCTTCCCTAGGAGAGGTAAAATCAAAGTGTTTATGCTGTAGAGCAAATGGATGAAATGACTAAACCCAAAACCACTTCTTTTCATTAAACTAACTTTGGAATGATTGGAACTTTTTAAGGACCCTGCTATTGAGCCTTTGACTTTTCTGGATCACCATGGCACNCAACCTGGTCTNACTCGCTGGCTGATAGGGAAGGGCAACTGATTTCCTNAAGCNGGGCTAGTGGCCAGAAACTCAGCCTACTGTGGCTCATTCATTTCCTGGCATTCTCAACAAGCTTCNAAGTAAGACCTGAAGGTCAATTATTTTATGGGATTCCTTTGGAAGTAAGAGAAGTAGAGAATAAGAACNGAAAATTGCAAAATAGCAAAAGCCACCACTAAGACCACTTCTATGGTCTCCTGATCCAAACCTAAAAAGTCACTGTCTTTAAAAGGGAACATGAAGGGGCAAGGTCATTCTGCCCTCTATTCTACCATCTGAGCACATAGCCTCCATAACAGTGAAAAGTAACTTTCTGTGGTTTATAAATTGCACAGACTATGGCACTTTGTTGTAGCAGTGGGAACAGACTAAGTTAATGATCCATACCTAAAATACATTTAGCTTTCTTGATTAAAGATAATACCACATATGCATGTGCAAGG
>LZPO01108104.1:0-25388 GCA_001675575.1 Neotoma lepida | reverse complement strand
GACAGCTCTTGGCCTTGCACAGAGATTGCTAACACCAAAGGACTAAAGATTCCTTTCCTGCCCAAGAAAGACTTTGTAGATGGTAGAAACAAGCATTACAACAACGCAGGTCTGGTTTACAATCCTCACATGGTGACCTTAAGCAAGCCTCTTCATCCCCCCAAGCTTTGGCTTTCTCAGCACCAAAATTGGGGTTATAATATCTATGTCCTGAGCTGTGGTGAGGAGTGAATGTGCACAGAGAATAAATGAAGAATATGTCTCACCACCTGCTCCTACAGCCTGGAGGTAACGGGGGTTCTGTGTGCACGGAAGAAATAGCTGGACAAAAGCCAGGCCGGATTTTTCTAGAATCCTTGTCTTTAGCTGAGCAGATCTGTGCCAGCCAGGAAGACCCTCAGAGCTTCAAAGTTCAGCCTCCCTCCCATGAGCGGCCACATCCTCTCCGCCATCAGCGGCTCAGAAGCAGGAAAGTGCAGTCCAGTTGTGCACCCTGGAAGGGAGAAGCTACAAGTGTGAGTTCAGAGAACTGCAGGCCAGGAGATAAGTAGGGCAGTGCTGGACTCCTGCAGCCAAGAGAGCAGGCGAAGGGAGGTACGCAGTCAAAAAGGAGCTAATGGGCAAACAGTCCGTCTAGTGATACCAGGGCNAAGAGGTGTCTGCACAGATGGAGGAGGAGAGACAAGCAAATAAAAGATATTTGTTCTTTCCATCTTTGGCAAGGCCACTGAATGAATTTCTCACACCACTGAGAATAAGCAGAAGGGAAAAAGGCTGTAAGATTTCTACCTCAAAGCAGCTTCGCCCTGTCTATGCACACATAGGCAAAGGAACAAGGCTGAGAGGAGACACGCTAAACCTACGTGAATACCATTTATCTCTGAGTATTGGACTGTGGGTGACTTCTGTTCTCTTTCAAATATATACCTGCAGATTGCAAATCTATAATAAATCGATGTCTTTTATTTGGGGGGGAACATCAAAAGGAAAAAATGAAACATGTTGTCTTTGCTCATAATGGGGGAGATGGGAAGGATAAGGAGGAAGGGGTGCCTGGCTGGGGGTGAGGAGGTAGCACGTACGGGAGTAAGCCATCAAGAGGGAGCTGTGTTTTTTAAGAAGAGATCAAAGGAAACTCTGGTGGTTACTCAGTCAAAGGACCACTTTCCGGAGGTTACTTAGGTCAGAATTTGCAAGTACAAATAGCAAACAACCCACGGTCTATGTATTCGCCTTTCTGCCTGTCATGTTGGCACTGACTCTCCCTGTGTTTTGGAAGTTGCTGGGAACTGCTGTGCAATGGCAAACATGAATAAGCCTTAGAGGGACACCCGTGCTAATGCTACAGATAAGAAACCTTGCACCAAGCAAGGCAGACAGAACCCAAACCAAAGCAAGGAGGCAGATAATCTTATTACCTAAAACATCACCTGTTGGGTTTTCTCCCAGCATGAAAACACAGGAGGGCTACTAAGACAGCTCAGTGGGCAAAGGAGCCTGATGCCAACTCTGATAACCTGAGTTCATCCCTGTGGCCCACATGGCAAGAGGAGAGAACCAACTCCCATAAGTCGTCATTTGGCTCACATGTGCACTATGGCATGTTATCCCTACATGCGTACACACACACACACACACACACACACCAGTACATGCATACACATATACACACATAAAGTTTAAGTTAAAAGGAAAGAAGTGAAACTTGCTATGGTATGCTATGGATTTCAAAGGGGAAAGGCCAAATATCAGAGTGAAATCTTCCCAACTATGTTCATCATGCTTCCTGTGGAAAAATCAGGATCCTTAATATCCCTGATGAGGGACAGATCATGGGACAGACTCATTTCCACTGACCCAAGGATGGTGTGTCTTTTCCTCTATCTGCTTCTACCCTGGGCATGCTGGGCTAAAAACGACCCCACAGCTCCTCTCTGTCCTCCTAAGCTTTTCCACATGGTCTGGCTGACAGAAGTCATGCAGAAATACTGTGTCCATCATCTGCCCTGTCAGGTTGAGGGACGCAAAGACATTTGGAGGAAATAGCTGAACCTCTCCGATGAAAAGTCCTTGTTGATTTTCACCTCCCAAGACACTTTTAATCTAGCCCCACATGTTAAGTTTTGAAGAAATCGGTATCGTTAAAAAGGAAAATTGGGTTGGGGTGGGTTCAGGTTAGAGTTAAGATTTGTTAAATGTAAGATTCCACACATTTCAATTAAATGGTACATCNATCCGTGTACCAAACTGTACTGAAATCTGCTCAAAGTCCCATTTGTCAAGGTTTATCTGCCACCATTTGGATTCAAGATGACAGACTGAGTTATAAATCCAATTCAGGATGGGACTTGTGCTCTGCAGTGTACCAAATTTTATCAAAATCAGTCAGCTTCTTCAACAGTTAAACAGAGGACAGGCCCAAAAGACAGCTCAAAAAGGAAAATGTCATGTCAACTAGCTGAAGGAAGAATCATGCNAACGTTGGGCATTTCTGTATTAATTAGTCAATTAATCCTTTTGATAAATATTTATAATTCAGCACCCATGCCAAGCCAAGGAGTATCATGAAAGCACAGAATTTGACAAACAATAAGGAAAACAATAAAAACTCATTGGAAAAAGTGTAACTAAAGAAAATCATTATAAACTGAGTCTAAAGCCACCACAGACATAGAAAGTGTGTTGTGGTTAAGATGGAGAGAGATAGGATACTCTATTCGTTATTTTCTTGTCACTATGACCACAGGACCTGAGAGGACAACTTAAGGAAAAAAGAGGTTTGTCACCGCTCATAGTTTCAGGGGTGTCAGTCAATCTTGGCAGGGGTTGTGGAGGAGCAGAGCAATCACATCAGGACAGTCAGTAAACAGAAAGGGAATATATGAAGGACATCATTCACAGAGCATGGTGACACTCAGTCTTCTGGACAGAAGAAGGAGGGGGCCGGAAGGAGCAGAGCAATCATATCAGGTCAGTCAGTAAACAGAAAGGGAAAATATGTAGGACGTCAGTCCCAGAACATGGTGACATTCAGTTTTCTGGGCAATACACAGCCATTACAGTCACAAAATAAACTGCAGATGATTTCACTGGGTCTGCCCNTGAATGGGCCCATCCACAGTCAGGCATGGATGGAAGTTAGTACAGAGGTCCTACCAATCCCTGCTGAACCATTTCCTACTGACAGATGCAGGAGAAGGGAGTTATTGCCTTCAGTTGTGTACCCACTGAAGGCCCTACCACTAAGGGTCGAATGGATCACACTAATCCAATGGTCACACAGATCACAAAACAACCAAAAATCACAAGTCTAATANAGGGACATGTAAGGAGAAGGGGATGTTAATAAGAAATGAGGAGAGATAAGAAATGGCTGTGGGTAAGAGTAACCCAAATACATTATATCCATGTATGAAATTGTCAAAGAACATAGTAATTGTAAAAAAATGTATACTTACAAAGATGTGCCCCTTGTAACTTACCCTCTCCAAATAGGTTCCACCTTTCACAGTATGAATTCATCAAGAAATTAATTCACTCATTATATCAGAGCCCTCCTGATCTAGTCATCTCTAGAAATGCCATCACAGACATAATTACAGTCACATTTTCCTAATCCTCTAGATATCTCTCAGTTCATTCAAGTTGCCAACTAAGACTAACCGTCATGCCTACACCTTCCTCTAAAAGAAGAAATTTAGGTTGACAGGGAAGGAGAAGATGGAAGCCACCCTGGCATTAGTGTCCAAAGCAGAAGAACCAAGCAAGCCCAAGAGCCGAAGTGGGGTTTTTTATGTTCTCAGTGAGAGGGGCCTGAGGGTGAAGAGGCAGAACAGGCACATGATGGCTTTCAGTGACAAATGATACTGTAGAAATCACTGTTGTAGACTGTGCAAGTTACAGTCCTTAGAGAGGATAAAAACAACTACACACTGGCTTCCGCTTCCCCTTTAAGAGCTCTCCAGTCACACGTTAAACACTAACAGCCCATACATTTTACTTTCCTTTGGGAAATCATTGCTATTAAATATTATCATCAACTCATTAAGGAGACGTTAAGTGTGATGCTTATAGTCATGTGCCACTCAACAATAGGATACATTCTCAGAACTGCACGACGAGGAAAATATACCAACCTTCGAATACCAACACTGTGCAGTACTTACACAACCAAGTATGGTGTCACTGAGCAACACACCTTCATGGGACCACTGTTGCACGTGTGTTAATCACTAGCTGAGATCATTCTTTGATGCATGACTACAGTTGGTTAATGCATGTAGCACACACAAGCACGTAACTTTTCACCATGAGCAAGGCAAGAGCCCTTCATCTGTAGGTGAGGTCCCAAAGCAACTGGGTGTTTGCTGCATGTCACATGGTGTACATACTTTGGCACTTCAGCCCTGTAGGAGGTGAGGAGGAGGGACCACGAAAGTGGCCAGGTCTTTATGAAAACTTGACCCGTTTAGGACATACTCCATCCACTCTGCAGATAGGATTGTCTTTATCTTCGGGTAATTTTAGAAAGATCCCCAACTGCGCAAAGCATCTTCCCATTTCCCAAGCACCAAAAGCATTATAAAATTTATGAAAATCCCATCTTAACATGCTCTTAATCACATTTAAGCCATTCAGAAGATAAAACAGACTGCAAAATNGTCTCCTTTAAGCAGCTCACTGATCTGCTCCTTGTCACATCAGAATGAGAGAATTCACCATTTGACAAAGGGTTGGTGTTCTGGAAAGATTTATGGATGACTAAAAGGAGAATGCAATTAGGAGAATACTTACTCATCAGACTCCCCAAGACACGGCTTGCTGGAAGGAGCACTAGATCTACCTGTGCTACCACCTGACCCACTTTCCAGGAACATGAGCCCATCTACCATGTCTTCTGCTTTGGGACTCTTCTCCTGCTGACCAAAAGGGTACCATCTCCAAATTAATGACTAAATGTTGGCTATGTTTTAAATTATACAAAATGTTAATTTTCTTCAAGCAATGTTTGATAGCTAAGTCTAAAATAAAATAGCCAAAATGGCCTAACCTTTTATCAATAAAATTATGTGCAATAAAAATGCTAGAACGTTTACCAGTTACCAAACTGTTATAGACTAAAGAAATACTAGACCCCATAATTCTGTATTGAAAAGCCAAATTTGTACATTTTTTTTGCACTTGTAAAAAAAAAGCCAGGATATTAAATAGAAAGACCTATAGTACACCTGGGCTTCAATACCCCAAAAAGTCAACCAGGCTCAGTCTGGGACAGGACATGGGTTTCAGTTAGATGGCTGAGACATGGGAAGAAGGGACCCAGGAACAAAGAGTAATAACCAAAACTAAGTGAGGGAGAAGCTAGGTAGAGGGCCAGCAAGACGCCCCAGTGGGTCATGCCCCTTGCCACCAAGCTTAAGATTCTGAGTTCACACGTGCACACCCAGAAACCCCAAAAGAGAAGTCTACAAAAGCTAAAGCAAAGCTACTAAATATCCACCATGATGTGTCAGATGGACTGGAAGCTTGACCCAATTCTTGGTGCCTTGAGCTGCAGCAATTCTGTCTCCTGATCTTAACTCCCCTATAACTGACTTTCACTTCTGGCCACAGAAAGCATGTACCATAGGAAGGTCTGCTGAGCATCTGGAGTTGGTGAGTTGATATGGGACACGAGTGTTACTGTAATGAAAGAGACTCACTCAAAATATGTAGCCTCAGTGTCAGGGGACAGCAGCAATGTATATGGGGAATTGGAGAGGGGAGACCCAGAGACACTTCACAGCCAGTGTTTTATCCTGGTTTTGGGGTGTGTGTGCAATGTTGGTGTGTGGCGCATGTACACTCAGAGGCCAGAGGAGAATGTTGGGTGTTGTATTCTATAACGCTCTGCCTTATTCTCTTGAGACAGGGCTTCTCACTGAACCTAGAGGTGAGTAGCAGCTAACAAACCCCAGTAATCTTCCCCTCTCCACCCCTTCACAATGCTGGGTGCACACTGACACACCTGGCTTCTTTACTTGGGTTCTGAAGATTCGAACTCAGATCTTCATATGTGTGCAGTGAGCATCTGTTATTTATGATGATGTTTTACTCAGATAAAATATTCTGCCTTGTTGGGAAGACATATTTTGTTCTCTCATTTATTACATCCCAACTCCAATTTCCCCTCCCTCCATTCCCCCCAGGCCCTCCCACATCCCCTCTCTGCCAGATACATTCCTACTCTGTTTCCCTTCATAAAAAGAGTGGGCCTCCCAGGGATGTCAACTGAACACGGCATAACAAGTTACAGTAAGTCTAGGCACAAACCCTCATATCAAGGCTGGATGAGACAACCCAGTAGGAGGAAAAGGGTGCCAAGAACAGGAAAAAGAGTCAGAGACACTCCCACTCCCACTGTTAGTAGTCACACAAGAACACCAAGTTGCATAACCATAACATGTATGCAGAGGACCTAGCTCAGGCCCATGTAGGATCCACGATTGTCACTTCAGTCTTTGTGAGCCTCTATGAGCCCTGCNCAGTTGATTCTGTGGGCCATGTCCTTATGGTGTCCTGACCCCTCTGGCTCCTACAATCCTTCCTCCCCTTTTCCCTCAGGGTTCCCTCAGCTCCACCTAATGGTCTGTAGGTCTCTGCATCTGTTCCTATCAGTTGCTGGATGAAGCCTCTCTGATGTCAATGAGTATAGCAGAATATCATTAGGAATCATTTTATTGACTTTTTTTTTTTGCCAGTCATGTTTGGTTCTATTCTGTCTCTAGGCTACCATGCCTCAGGGAGCATTTTTACCCGCTGATCCANCTCCCCAACACCAACACAATACTTTAAAAATGAAAATCATTATTCAAATGAAAGCTATCCGATGTTCATGGGGTACACCTTGAGTTTGGGGATATCCCATTGGGCAGACGGATTGCTGTTTAGAGGTACAGGAGAAGAAACTCCATGTGAGCTTCCTCTCCAGGTTCATCAGACCCCATCCCCATCCTACTCTCTTTAAATGTGCTACAGAAATAAAATGATCTGCTGCAATTGACAAATGCTGCAACTTTAAGGCCTCCACAGCACGCNATGAAATCTTTTGCTTCAGAATACCAATCCTTGGAGCTGTAATGCTGAGCGTCAGAAAGAATAATTTATACTTATGGCCAATTTTTATTTATCCTCATGTATTTATAAATGTGCTACAACTTCAATAACCATGGTTAAAGCAAATAACGTCATTCCTAACCACTGCCTTTGACTGGAAAAACAATTTCACNGCAACAGATAACACTAAAATACTCTGAGAATAATCTATAAATGAATGCTGGATTACTAGTCTAAAGACGGTGGTTATAAATGATTACATGAAAGAGTTGATGTTGCTTTGAAAATCTTAGAGCCTGTCTATGGATTTTTGTATTTTATATGTAACATTTTTATGAAGTGATTTTGCCTTTACATAATAGCTTTCATCTTCAAAGCACTTCACAAATATGAACTGGTTACATAAAAAGCTATATTACTGCAAAATCAGAAAATGGAAAAGCTGGGGTTCCCTTAGCAACACTCCTCACACACTTTATGTTTAATCTACAGCAGTGCTTATATATTTTAAACATGTGTAATTATCAACACTGTGAAAAAAAATCTAAAGGGTTAACAAAGTTTTTAATACACCAAGCAGTTGTTACTTGACAAACAAATCTCTCTTTGACTGACTTGGTAAAGTTTGAAGAAATTAAACTTATGATCAATCTTCCTTGTACTCTTCTATCTCATAAAATCTGTTAAATATCAATAAAAGCTATTCAATGAAGCATTAGCATATTGAAATTGGAAAAATTAAGCATGCACCAATGAGGAATGGTTAAATAAATTATGGTATATCTATATGATATAATATTGTCAACTATAATACAGCCATTAGAAATTATATTTTTGAAGACTAAATACACAGAGAGCCTTTTCATAATACATTCCATTTTTTAAAGTTCACAAGAATCTCTACAGAAATAATTACAAGGGTTGGAAATGTAGCTCAGTTGAAAGAGTGTTTGCCTAGAATGCATGAAGCCCCAGATTCAGTTCTTAGCACTACATAAAACCAGGGATGATGATTTACATCTGTAATTCCAGCAGTCTATAGGCAGAGACAGAAGGTTATCCTTATCTATATTTTACGATCAAGATCAGTTGGGTATACATGAGATCCTGTTAGAAAAAAAAAGGAATAACTTACTAAGTAAATTGTAAATTGTATAAAAATAAATATTGAGGGCGTAGTTTTACTTTCTTCCTTGGAATTTATTCATTAAATTTTTCATGATAAAATGTAAAGCAGTGTTGATTGCTTTCCGAAGTATTGAGCACTGAATCTAAGGCCTTGAGCATGTGATGGAAGCTCTCTGTTACTCAGCTACATCTTCAGCCCTTTTGNTCTAACATTGTTTTGAGACAAGATCTTGCTAATTTCTCCAGCCAGCTGGCCTCAGACCTGTGCTCCGAATCCTTCTCTCCTTCAGCCTCTCCAGCAGCTGGGACAGGCTTGGGCCCCCACACTTGAATCAGAGTGCNTCGCTTTGGTTTTTAAATTGTAGGGCATAAATGTTATACAGGAAAACATGGGCATTATCCTTGCTCTCAAGAACTCAGACTCTACTAGAGAGGTAGAAGATTGTCAGTCCGTGTGAGACTCTCTAAGCCGGAAGAGATCTCGGAGTGCCTGAGAGTAACACAGGTGCGAGGGGAGAGGAAGAAAGCCCTGAGCTGCATCTTACAAGGTGAACAGGTGCTTAGTGAGGACAGAGCAGGCAAGGCAAAGGGAGTAACTTTCTAGGTCACAGAACCATGAGCTGCNTGGAAAAACAAGGAGAGTCATGGTGGCCTAGTCAGTGTGGCCAAGACTCTTGGAAGGCGATGGAGGAGATGGTGCATGGCTGATCATGGAGTCTGACTATTGCAGAAGACCAACAGCATCCTTTCTCGATGACACAAAGAGNCTTCTGGGAAGGGAGGCATCAAGAGAGGTCAGCTCAGGAGTGTGATAGGATTAGATGAGTAATTTTACTCACTCTGACTAAAGCAAAAAGAGAATTGAAGGAAAGTAAGACTAGATCCAAGGATACAAAGTATGGCAGTCCTACAGTTTATCCCAGGCAGAAACAATGAAATAAGAAAGAAAAGAAGGGCTTCAGTGCCAGCTAACAACCAGAAGAAGTGTATCCTGGTGATCAGTTAGATATTAGAGAATGAGAAACTGTGGCTAATGTAATTCCTAGGTTTCTAGACAGTGACTGAGAGAAGAATGTCACCATTAGCTAAGTGAGGAAGATCTGAGCAAAGGCAGAATTAGACTTGGGAAGTATAGAAGCAAAGGAGACTCTGGATATCCAGGTTAAAAGTAAACAGTAGCCAACAAGGACTGGCATGCAACCCACAGAAACAAAGGGTAGAAACACACATGAGAACACATAGCACATAGCCCTGTGTATGTAAGTCAGGAGAAAGTGAGGAGTGTGTGTGTGTGTGTGTGTGTGTGTGTGTGTGTGTGTATACAAGTATGGGAGTGTGTGGGAGTGTCTGAGAGAGTGTCTGTGTGTTTGCAGTGTAGGATGAATTACTGTAGAAGGCGGGGTAAATTGATGAGTGCAGAGACCTGGAGACTTTTCCACATTGGGTCAGAGACGTAGAGTGAGCAAAAGTGACCAAGATGAGAATGCCAAAGACTGAGATAGTGGGCTTTGAGGAGTGCAGATTTTCAGGAAACAAAATGCTATCAGAAGTCCAATGAGGCAAGGGCAGAAATGTTTGATGATAGAAATTGTCACTACCCATTGCTGGAGCAATTTCATTGATGACGTGGACAGACGTTTAGATGGAGAGCTGATTCCAATTTAAGAAGAATGGAAATTTACCAACTCCTTATCCAAACTTCACTGTGAGCTGGGGAAGAAATCAGCAGCCTTAGCAGTGACCATAGGACAAGTAGAGAAAGCACCATCATGAAGTCACAAAACAAAGATATCCCAAGACATGACCAGTGGTTTTAAATTGGCTTTAAAATGCCAGAATCATCCNACTAACACTCAGGCTTGCACTCAACTGTTAATGAGAANAACCCTGAGATTCAATTTCTAAAGTCTTANCTTAAATATTTATACCACCAGGTCACTGAAAAAAATGGCTAATATAAAGAATTCAGTTACTATCTATAAATAATTTGGAAACACAGTTGAATTAGTTTTTCCTAAATCAGTTATCAAGTAGTCAAGATTAAATTAACTGAATAATTCTTGCAACATTAAGTAGACTTGAGGTTGATTGGGTAAAAATCCATGTGTGTAGTATCAATAGTTGAAGAAATTCAAAATTTAAAAAGTTTCATTTTTAGGCACAGACATATTTGATTTAATGTTGGGAACTTTGGCAGAGTCAAAAGCTAAATGCAAAACCATATTCGCTAGGAATTGTCTAAAAGAACAAAACCTTCGAAACAAGCAAAAACTCAACAATGGAAAAAAACAACATAAATTATGGACTTCAGCTTAATGGAATAATGCACACTCATTAAATGCATGAAACAAAGCTGAGTAAGATTGTTTATTCACTTCAACTGCAATCATATAATTATAAATTATGTATGTAAACCAAAAAAATTTCTTAAAGATAAAATAATATGCAAACTCAAAGCAATAAAAAAAGAGCTATGTCGTAGGAATAAGAATTATTTTTCTTGCTTTTTCAAATTTCCCTTCAATGTTCTTACAAGAACATCCAGAACTTAGAAAAAAGGAAGAAGAAAAAGAAAAAGAAGGGAGACTGGGGGTGGATTGGAGAATAATTGAGGTCAGAAATCAATAGAGAGGAAGTGGTCTTCAGCAGGAAAAGATTCTAAAAAATGCCTCTAAACATGTTTGTAGACTATTTGTAGACTGTGACTCATCCGTAGGCTCTGAGCCCTGTTTAGAACTGAGTCAAGGTTAAATGGAGATACCCATGTGCAGGCATGACTCATTGAGACAGNGTTGACAGGTACCCTGTTATCTANAAGTCAGTATCTGCAAATAGAGTTTTCAATCTTTTTTCANCAATTTTTCTTAAGACAAAGATGGCAGACAGTTCTAGCAAACACTGTTAATATGCTTAAGTAGGGCTCGCTTTGTGTTTGTGAGGATTCAATTTTTAAAATATTTTTAGTCACAGTTTGAATATTCTCCAAATGAGGAGCCTTAGGTAGACGTAGAAGAACATGTTGGCAACAGGCCTTATTTTAACATCAAGGGACTCAGACAAGCAAAGTCTGTGTCCCAACATTTCCAAGACACTACACTTCTTACATCGTATAATAACGTCTCATCTGCTTACTGGTTCAGAGCTTACAATAGTTAGGAGAGAGCCGCAAGTCAGAGGGGCTCAAGTCTGAGCTCCAACATTATTAGTTTGGAGACCTGCCATGAGCTGCAGAANTGATCTGTACTTCAGATTCTTCATTGGCAAAATAGGAAAAGAGTACCCCTCTCTGGAGGTCTGGTAGATATTAAGTGAGATTAATGNATGCAGGGCAATGAGAGATATGTCTGGAACAAAATAAGGGCACAGATAATGTTAGCTGCTATTATTATTAGGGACTACAGGGATCCTTGGGAGAACCAGAGCTCTGGCCTGGAGAAAGCTTATTCCTATTACAACTACTAATTATAAATAAGGACAACAGCCATGATTATTATACCTTCTTAATACACGACACCATTTGAATGCATTCCCTCATTTGCATACACACTATCATTNGTGTACAAAACATCATTTGCATCTTATAACTTCACAGCGGCTCAGCAAGTCAGGTCTTGGACCCATCAGGAAGCTCAAAAACTGAGGTCCAGGAAAATATATCAATTGGAGGCTTCTCCCAAAGTGGTGATGTTAGCTATGGGATGAGAGAGGCCCTGTTTGAAAGCTACAAACCGGAGGATAGATAGTGTCACCTGTCATGGCATGATCTAGAGGAGAGAAAACTGGTTGGGAGTTTATGATCTGCCTCTTTGTTGACAAAGCCATTTAGATGGGTTTAGGGATTTTAATGATACTGTAAAACTGGAATAATAATTAACCAAGGCATGAATTGTAAGTAACTTTTTTTTTCCTGCCGAGAAAAGGACTGAAATGGTGAGTTGCAAAAAACAGNACTCTGAAAGCTATACTGTAGCAGCCGAGTCCAAGGAGCCCTGGAATGTGATTATTCCTCAGACAGGCCTGCGGTTACAGTTGGGAAATGAGATCTGAATCCCAGGACAGGAAGTTTCTATTTCTTCCTCCTTGAATACAAATTAAAAGATCACTGTTTGAAAAATACTATGATCACAACAGAAAGGGGGGATTTTTAACAACTTATGGAATAAATCCTGACTGGTTTTACCTATTGCTTTATAGAAGTATGTGCATTCTATCAGGACTAGGGCTGTATATAAACCCCTTTTGTATAGAAAATTATGGGAAAAGGTAACAGCTTGCTCTAAATCCCACAGTCCCTAGCCAGTCTCCATCCTATATTCCCTCCATGTGCACAATTTGCGCTTGTGTTTTTACACACCCCAAAAGAGAACACATATCCCTTCATGCACATCATATCATCATAATCCATTGTTGTCAGCAAACACAACTCTCCTCATTAAGGAGCTATTGGGTATGCAGATTTATTCTATTCCTTTTGCATTTGATAGTTTGACAGGACCATGGCCCGTGGTATTGGCTATTGTTGGGATGGCATTTTTAGTAACCTTTGGATTTTGATCACTCCTCTTTAAAGAGAGAGTGCCCAGTGGAAGACTATTAGTGTGCTTGTGCTTTGGGTCACAAGAGAGAGACAGAGAGACAGACAGAGAAACAGAAAGTNGGCGAGACAAAGACAGAGAAAAGAAAAATGAGAAAGTAGATTCAAGAGTGTCCTATGTTTCAGACATCCCTGACATGATAGTCAAAGAGTCATGACTTCCTGGAGATCCCAGTTTGCACATGGACAGATGGCCAAAGCAGCTTAGGACTGTAACTTACTTTGCCTTAAAATATCAGGAAAAAGGAGTAATCCCTGTGTTCGCCTCTTCCAGGCATCTTGGGGTACTTCAAATGTTTAGGTGTGAAAGTTTTCCTTAGCTCTACGGTTTCTCTGCCAAGATGTTAGGAGTAAAACATTATTACAAAGTTCTTAAAAATTTGATTGCACTGGAAGGTTGTTACTTTTCTAAAAATATGTTTCTGAGTGAGTGTTGTTCATAATATTGTGGGTTTTTAACATTTTTAAAGATTTATTTATCTTTATTTTAAGTGTATGAATGTTTGCCTGCATGTATGTCTGTGTACTATGTACATGCTTAGTACCTGTGGAGGCCAGAAGAGAACATCAGATCCTATGGAACTGGAGTAAACAGATGGTTATGAACTACCATGTGGGTGCTGGGAGCTGAACCCAGTTCCTGTGTAAGAATATTAAGTGCTCTTAACCACTGAGCCATCTCTCCAATCCCTTAAGCATTTACTTATTTTATTCTTAATTATGTGAGTATGTGTATGTGTCTGCGTTCATGAGTACAGTTGCCCAGAGTCCCTAAAAGGGTGTCAGATCAGTTGCAGGCAGTTGTGAACCACTGGATGTCGGACTCTCTGCAAGAGCAGTACGTATTCTTAACCACTGAGCCATCTCTCCGGCACTGTATTCTGAAGGCAGTTTTTAGTAGTTTTATTTACACACAACAGCGATCTCTTCAATCAGAGTTTGACTTCACCTCCCTCCTTGTTCATAAGACACCCAACATTTCTGACTAATCAATAAGTTGGGTCATCATTAAGAAANCTATTCCAGGTGAGTGAGATGGCTCAATAAGCAAAAGCTCCAATGGCACAGGCCAGATGACCCAAGGTCAATCCCAGAAAACGTGAAGGAGACAACCAGAGGTGGTGGTGCGCAGGTCTAATCCCAGCAGGACGGGGAGGTGGCAACAGGAGAATGGCTGCAAGCTCACAGGCTAGCTTGTCTTCAGTATTTTGCAAATGATGGAGACTTCTAGTTGGAACCTCCCAAAGAGTTGTTCTGACCTCCAAATGCACACTCACACCAACGCCAATGTCACAACAGACATTCACNTAATCACACACGAGGAATCAATTAACGAACTAATTCATTAAATGAAAATGAGGAAATCTGGCACAGCCATGCCTTCTTTCTTCTAAGCCTGTTTGTTCCCCACCTGGAACAGGCTTGGTTGCCGTCTGACNTTAAGGATTCTGGTTAGCAACTGAGCTGTGTGTAGAGGGCACACTGATTTCAAAAAGGAAAAAAACACAATCATGGTGTGGTCTCCTGAGAATACATTTATTTCTGCAGTATAAAAACAAAATTAAATTCTTCAATCTCAAAAACTATTAAAAGGTTGTATTTAAAATGCATGAAGCATTAAAAAGACATCAAAATTAAAATAATCTCATAAATCTCTTCATTTAAAAGACTTATTAGAATACAGATCGGGGCAGAAAACAGCTGCCCCATATGCGGGAACAGTAAATTATGACTATTTTAACTTTCTTTTATTTCCATCACTGAAAAATCTTTTCCAGAACAATCATATTGCGTAGCCAGACCAACTGTCCCATATATTTAACATGTGACTAGTAAATCACTTCCAATGGACTCAGANACAGATCCGCTGTGTGTTCTTTTAAAGATCAGCNGACCACAGGGTTGTTCCCTGCCACGGGATCCAGAAGGTACCCGCAGAAATAAACTCCTAATGGCAAATTGACCAGATTAATTATTATTCCAATTCAGCTTGCCAGAGCACCAGGGAAGCCCTAGGAAACCCTGATACTGGAAGAACCATATTGTCTACCGCTCAGAGTTGGATCTGTCAACTAAGACCCAAGGCAATCAACGCAACAAGGGCATCAGCTTGCACCCAGTTGCTATAAATCATTACTCCCGCCCCAACTCTCCTTTACAAGTGACTGACAACTAGGTGAAGATCTTTTCTTTCAAAATAAAGGTTCTCGCTCCGTAGACCAGCACTGTCAGTGTCAGTCTGGACTGTACGAGAGCAGTCCTTGGAGTACAATTAACCTATCATGTTGATAGCACCTCAGGGCCGGCGAATCCTAAAAGGAGGAACAGAAAGCCCAGAAGCGCACCACGAGGCCTCATGCCACAGCCTCCCTCCCCCATCGGATTCTTCAAGAACACACTGTGAGCTGAGCAGAGCTATTTTTGATAGAGAACGGCGCGATCCGCTTTGAAAGTCTCACACGAAGATAAAAGGTGTGTCCCATAAAGCTGCCTCCTATTTTTATCGCCTCCCTTCCGCGGGTGGACTCTGGCATCCGTCCCGGTTGGCAGAGATATGATTAGTAAACAAGGGGGCTTTATGAGGCGCTGCTTAAGCACCGTGAGTCCACCTGAACTGAGGCAGTAGTTAGTGGTCTGGGATCCTTTTTTGGCTTTCTCTCCCCAGGAGACAGCGCCGGTGGCAGAAGGAGCGCTCTCTGGCAAAGCAGCATCTATCTTTGTGATTCCACACACTTCCCATTGCCTCGGCTGTGCAGGCTGAGCAAAGCTCCTTATCTAAGAGCCTGGAAAGGATAACGGGGCTGCTGGAGTATAAAAACTGCTAGTATTTTATTTATCTCTCTTTCTTTCTGCTTAGATTACCATTATCTTTGGTCACTGAATTTTGTCTTTTGGACTTCAAATGAAGAGTGAAGTCAAGCAGAAGATACCCTCTAAGCCCAATGGAGCACTTCTCCCTCAGTGCATATGCACAAAGGTGCACACACACACACACACACACACATACATACACACATATACACACACACATACACATACACACACACACATACACACACACACACACACACACACACACACACACACTGACACACATGGCACACATTCTCCTCACCTTACTTTGGTTTTATCCTAGGATTCCCTTCCTTATGAGTACTGGTCGGTGACCCAATGACCTTCCTTGCATAATAGTTACGCTGATAAACAATGTGGGTTCTACAGATGCCTCTAGAACTGTTATTTAAGGTGATACTCAAAAGCAAGGGAAGCCAGGGAGATGTCTGTCACCTGGCTGAACATCTATATGAGGGGACATTGCAAAAAATGGCTGCTAACTCCATTGTTCGTTGTTTTTTCTTACAGATACATAGAAGGCTTTAAGAAGACATGGAGATGGATGAAAAAGCAGTCCCAATCTGTAAACTTTCCATCACAAAGGAGCTAGATATGTGATTTTCTGGTTATGGTAAGTAAGATTAGAGCAACAATGTGGTTAAATATCAAGCAACATCCTCGGGGCATATGGGATCTGTTTTGGCTAGAATAGTGTCACATACGAAGCATGGGGTTTTGATATTAGTGAGAAGGGATTTAGCAGCAGAAGGGACGAACATGGGGAGAAGAGAGGTTTCCTGGAATTTGGGTCACCACCACCTCTTGTTTGTGTGGTGAGTTTCACATTTGCAGTTCTCAACGCAGAAAACACAGAATCTGCATTGGTTGTTGCTTAATGTTATTTGTTTTTATCATTGATACTCATATTGAAATTTCTACTTCAAAAGGCAATTCTGAGACACTGCTGTAACTGGAAAGCCAATGTCTCATGCCCTACATATGACAGAATTATAAAAATACGACAAGTGAAACCAGAAGGTGGCATGAGTCTGGCCTTTGTCTGTTACAAAGGTAACGCCATGTAGCTACCACCCAGCTATTCCACTTGTCATGCATATACTGAAAGGAATAAAAGTCAGCACGCAACAGAGATCCCTGCAAACCCATGTTTATTGAGGCACTATTTGCAAGAGCCAAAATACAGAATTAGTCTAGGTGCCCTCAATGGGTAAGTAAAGAAACTGGGATGTGCATACATGATGGAGTACTATTCAACCATAAAAAAGAAGGAAATCCTTTGTTTGCAGGAAGATGGGTGAAACAAGACTCAGAAAGACAAATACCATGTTTTCTCTCCCATGCAGAATCTGGGTCTAAGAAAAAGACATTAAAGTAGAAGGGGAAGGGACGTGAGCACAAGGGAGAAGGGGGGACAGGAGGAGGTTCATGGGAGGTGATTACAATCCAAATTCATATGAAAATGTCCGTGTTGAATCTCATTCTTGTGTACAATAATATTTGCTAAGCAAAGAGAGAGAGAGAAACAGACAAAAGGAAGGCAGAGTAACAGGGGTTACAGATTCATCACCAGCAAAACCAAGAGCTGCTCCTTGACATACCCTGAGGAGCTGAAAGAATTCTAAACTGCATGAAGTACTCAGAAATCACTCAGGTATCTCAGTGGCATGGTGGGTGGTAGGGTACTCCTAGAGTCATTGTGAGCTCTCTTAACATGCTATCACTGTCCCTCAGGAGCTGGTTTAAAAAAAATGTGGGAGGAGAGAGAAGCAGAGATACCCATCCAGTTAAGAGATACCCAAGGGCTTAGCTGGAACAGTAGGANATGAGATGGCAGATAGGTTATGCTGCCCCCAGCAGTATCCTGCCCTGTCATTCCATGTCACACTGTGTTGATGGTCCCCCACACTGTTCATCCTTTCTCTGAGCCAAGTCATTATTAGTGCTTTTCATCAAGTCAAAGATGTTATCAATTGTGAGCTACACCATTATTTTATGTGCCACTAAGAAAGAAAAATGCTGCCAATTAAATGATGATACACCATCACTTGTTAGAAGCATCCAATTTGAGAGATGCTAAAATGGAGGTGGGGGGTACTCATCTTGGAATCAGTGAGACACATTATTAATCACTATTGCTTAAAAGCAAATAATATAGACCTTGGAAGTTAATTGGCATTCAGAAAACAATGAAAAGGCGTATCTGGTGCAATGCCCTGCTGGGTTGAACTAAAGCAAAAGCCTGTCATCCTGTAGAGATGAGGCAGTGTAGAGTTGTGATTCCAAGCTGAATCAGGGAGATCCAGGTTTGAGTCCTGCTCACATCGCTTACTTACCATGGACACTTAATGAGTAACAAAATCTCAAAACTTCAGTTGGTTCATCCAACATTGACATACCACCAATGGAAAAGTATAAGGACCCTTCCTGACTAGATTGCTGGAAGTGGCTTCCAACAAAAGCTAATCACAATTAGTAACTCATGCTGTCAGTGGTCATTAGTTAGAAAGACTGTCTTATATCTTTATTTTATGAGATCCAAAGATCCAGCATCCCCAATGGCATAAGCCTTATTGATGACCACATCAATAACACAGATATTAAGACTGATTGGTAAGAAATGGAGTTGGGTTCTATATGAGATCACTCATTTTGGCTGGTCAGTTTACAGTGCCACATTCAAGCTCCCCACAATTTACTGTCCCAGGGCTCTTCCTGAATGACCAATCTGTACCTGTGAAAATCTGTGTCTGTGAACCATCCTAAGGAGGATATGTGGAGTGTTGTGCCCTATAGGTTAGTACTTGGGGCTCTTTATGGTAAGGAAACAGCATCTCTTTAATGTCTGAGGTACTCCATAGAATCATTCAAGCTTCACCACAACCTAAGCCTCATGCCAGGCCAAAGAAATATCTAGGATGGCACTGTTCAATACATAGAGGAAGGCACCAATTCAGACATATCACAATGGGACCCACCTGGTGTCACACCACTGGAAGTAACGAGACCAGGAAAGAAGACCAGAGGATGCTAGGGAATATACCACTCTCAAGGACAGTCACAGAGAGCAGAAGGACTCAATAGGCAATAGTATTACTCTAGAGTAAGTTACAGTGCCAGCTCTTAGGACAGATGGGGATAGTGGTGAAGGCACAGAGGGCAGCTGGACCTGCAAGAAGAGGCTATCTCTAGATTCACCTCTAAAGTTGACAAGCTTGGNGGGTAGGCAAGTTTCTAGCTCTCTCTGGTTAGGTGAAAGTTCCGTCTAATCTCTAAGAGAAAGTCTGTAAGACTCTTCAAATGCTCAGCCCTAAACAGGACATTCGTACTACCTCCTCTAAGGCTCAGGGAACAACATGGAAGAAGAGGCGGAAAGAATGTAAGAGAAGAGAGATAGGGAAAAGGGCTAGAAATGCTGTCTTCTGAGCATGGCACAGCCAATGCGATCATGATCTCAGTGTCTGTCTCCAGTGGACCTATAAAGACTAGGCCTGTCAGCAATCAGTTACAGATGGGGAAGGGCCTACATGGACCTACCACTCCAAGTTGAAATATGGGCTACTAATAGATTCTAGGGTAGGGAAGACATTCTCTTTGGTTGTGTACCTACCGATAGACAGCACTGGTTAATCTCAGCAGGTCACAAAACAAGACAAAAAGACATGAATATGGGAAAGGGACTTGCAGGAAATGGGGTGAGTAATAAAGATTAGAGGAAAGTGGGGAGGGGAGGGTGACAGTAGTCAAATACATTTTATACATGCATATTTATTTGGTGTGTATGAGATATCAAAGAACGAATTTAAGAAAATTTTTAAATTTCTATAGATGTATTCATTGTTGAAATATAATATATACACTATATAAAGTTTTATTTTCCCTTTAAAAATGTAATCTAATATTTTGTAATGCTCTAACAGAATTATAGTTTTCAGAGAATGTAATAAAAATATGGTGATTTTTTTCAGCAAAATACAAAGAAAGCCATTAGGTCTTGACCTCTGGAGTCAAGCACTAAAGTGCTCTGATGTATTCTTGCTGTAGGCACACTGCAGTGCAGACTGAATGAGACTATGTCTACCAAGAGCCCTCAAGGGAAAGACAGACAAGACGTCTATTGTGGAGCACTCTGTTGGACGGGTGGTATCATTACAACCTGCTCTACTATGAAACAACCAAGGTAATTTGCTCTGGGCTCTGAGTGCAATCTTTTCCTCTTCCTCTTCCCCTCCCCCTCCCTCTCCCCCCTCTATCCTCCCCCCTTTCCCTCACCCTCTTCCTCTCCATCCTGACAAAGCAGAATTCATATGGCCCTAGCACTCAGTTTATTGATCAAAGATCATCGCACTGGCCGTGAGTCGTGCTTCAAACACAAAGATGTGATACTCTCCATGACTCCCTTTCTCCCACTTGTTCTTGTTTTCCTGATCTCTTTCTAGAAAGTTCCTGTAGTTTCCACAACTAGATCCTATAGGCAAAGGCTATGAGCTCAAACATAGGATTTGTAAAACTCTAATCCCCTCACAGTAAGATATGGAAATCTCTTCTCTATTTGTCAATCACATAATGTCCCTCTTATTCATCCCCACATTCCAAAAGGGGACCCCATTAAGAAGGGCTAGAAGCTTCTGTTACATGTTCCTTGAGTGTTGCTAGTAATAGCAAATGAATACATAAGTCCAGCAATGGGAAACATGTGCATAATGGCATGCCTTTATTCTATTCTATTCCTATACATTGGAATGCTTATTATAAAGCAAATGTTAACATGCGAAATTATACCTGTATAGAATATTTTGCCTTGTAGAAATGCTTATAAAATTTTCACATGAATTGCCAAAAAATAACTAATATTGCTCACTCTGAGTGATAATGATAAATTCTGTTCAAATTTCTGACAAAGAAAACAATTTACATTTAATTCAACAATTTTATTTTCATTTCTAGATGTCCTACTTGGTCCCTTTTCAAATCTTCCTAGTTTCTTTGAAAGACTTTTGCGTCTGTGTATTATGTAAGTCTGTTTCTGTGTTCTTGTTTCCAGGTCTCTGACTTCACTGAACATTTTAAATTGCTTGTCTCATTGTCCATATAGTTTTTCTGTATCATCATAACTGTGATGTGTAACATACAATAGACTTAAGGGTCTTGTACTGCTATTTGTGGTTTCCCTCGACTCAAGTATATAATTCATTGTGTATTTGCAACTCTAGATTCTGAGGTGATTTAGGTGATTCTAGAGCCTAGCAAGTTGACAAAACTAATCACAGTGATGATGAGGCTCCTGACAGTGGTGGAGGTGCTGATGGCTTTTAAATGTACTCATGTGAGGGCCACAGGCCAAGTGACAAAGTACAACAGCCAGTGCAGAAAAAATGGAGCCTGCTTTGTTTGGACAAAGCAGAGTTCAAAGTTGCTCATCATGCCTAGAGCATCTGAAATGGCATCAGATGTATGTAGGTACCCAACACACACTATTCTCACCGGAAATATTAGTATTCACGCAGAAGAACCACAGTATGTATTATCATGGTACAATTCACTGGCATCAGGTTTCAAGCTTCCAGCATGAGATCTAGGTAAACCACACACTGAACCCGCGGTCTAGGAAGGGTGCCTTACTTCTATTGTTCAAAAACCCTTGAGGAAACCACCCCACCTTCAGGGATTCACACAGTTAACATTTTCTGAGCACCTAGCACGTACCAGGCTTGGAGCTCACTGCTTTCCTTGTTCACCTCTCCCTGTCTTTAAGAAAACCCTCTAATGGAGATGCTTGGTACCCACCCCCAAAGAGGAAGGAGCACAGCAGGGCAGTTAAGGGCATGATTTCTGGAATCAGTGCATCTTGTCTGAATCCTGGTTCTGTCACTTATGTTGAGCAAAGTGATTTCACTTTCCTGGGGTCCTAATCTACCAGGTAGGTAGGTATAAAGGCAGGGGCTGACTCAGGGTCGGGGGCAGAAGGGTTAGTAAATTGGAAGCTTTGGGAGCAGTCAAGGCCAAGCTACTACTATCTTACTGGCAGACAACGGAACAGAATGTGATAGAGAAGTCTGATTACAGGCTGCAGAGATGTCTCAGAGATGAAGAGGGCCTGGGTTCTATTATCAACACCTATATTAGAGAGCTAAAACCTGCCTGCAACTCCAACTTCAAGGGAGATCTGACACCTCTGGCCTCTGAGGGCATCCACGCTCACATGCACACACACACACACACACACACACACACACACACACGTATGCCTGATTAAAAATAATAAAAAGAAATCTTTTTTTTAAAGAAGTCAGATTCGATTACTTAGTTTTTAGAAGCAGAGCTGGGACTTGAACACAGCCACTCCACTTTAGGCCCTGACAGAATAAGGTGGTGTGACACACAACACTATCTCCGTGCTATGAGAGCTCTGTCTTCAAACCCACACCTGCTCACATACTGTGGCCTAAGACCGGACTGTATAGAAACAAGGTAAGTCCTGTTCTCTGGGCCTGGTCAACTCTTGACCTGCCTTAGCCTGCCACAGTTTCTAACTAGAGGGGGTAGATGACTGGTTAGAGGCAGAGAGAGATAGACGTCCAGGCCTCACTCCTGCCATTGACTTCCATGCCCCAGCCATAAGGTGGTTAATACTGAGAAAGATGAGGATTGTGGTTTCTCCACCAACATGAGCACTGTTTGAGAGCCGGTGAATACCATCATCATCAAGCAAGCCTGTCACTGTATTCCAGGACCTTCTTAATATGAACCTCATGAAGAGCTGCTGAGGCAGAGACTGCCATCTATAGATAAGGAATCTAAGAATTGGTGTGGTCAGGCCAACTGTCTAAGTTAAATAGCAAGGTGGGTGCCCAGAACTGGGTCATAGTCCTTCTACTATGTTATCCTAAATATCAACCAGAGATGATGATAGAAGTAAAATGATGCAAGCTTCCACAGCAGCTGAAGACTTTTGAGACAAAGCCTGGGCTTGAACTTGGCTCCGTCCGCATTCACTATGGCTCCCCTTCCGGCACCCGATTACTGAGGGACTGTTGCACCGTCAGTGCCGTGCTTGCTCTGGACTCTAAGCCCCATGAGGGCAGGATGAGAGTCAAACTAACTCCTACTGTAGCTCTGGAAACTAGGACAAGTTCTTGGCTCTCAGTAAGGGACTGAACAAATATTTCTAGAATGAATGAGTCATGAAGAAATAAGCAAAAGAAAACCTGTGTCTCGCTCCTTACAATGACCCTGTGATGTAGAATTTGAATCCTATGCATGCGGGCAAAGCAATTTAATCCCCTATCAAAGCTCATTCGAGTTAATGAATGGTACAGATGAAATTCAAAAGCAGCATATCTGGTTCCCAAATCGCATCTCCTGTTCCCAAAGGAGACAATGTCACTCCCCTACTAGGGCTACTGTGAAGATGTGGGGGGAGATTAGGAGTATGAATGTGTTGTGCAAACTCTGCACTTTAAAAAGCTGGTAACTGATTTCTTAACACAAAATCAAAGCCTAAAGCCAAAACAGCACAACTTAAGTGGAATTTTAAGTACTGAGAAGAAAGAAGTGTATTTGAGAGGGGCAAAAGGGACATAGAGGACAGCTATCAGGAGCTTTGAAATCAAATCACACTGCTCCGGGCAGCCACCTTCTCAGTATGTGGATGGAGAATAGCATGCCCAGTTTCCAACTACACATTTGCAAGAATATGCAAGGGGCACCAAAGCAATGCCCTGCTCAGTGTGGGACCCTCAGAAGACTGTCACATAAACCCTAACTGCTTGACAGTGACAGCATAGCATAAGGAGGAAGTATCCCAGGTACAGGTCTCGGAACAAGAGATGCACCTGCCTATGATCCCTGCTCAGAAAGTCCCTTGAACTTCAGTGCTGTTTTTAGATTCCTAGGCGATCTGTCTAGCCTAAAACTCCCATGGCTAAATCAAATGATTCAATTAAGCTTGCACAGCAAATTAGAATTTAGCAACACCTTGCATCTCCGGAGTGTTCAGTGCCGTGGCGCCTCTCTCCGTTTCTGGTAACAGCCATAGCCTCATTTTCCTCTTAAGCAGAACCTAGATACACGCACAGCAATTTACCCACAAGACCAGGAAATTAAAGCCCAGGTGCAAACATGAGAGCTAGATAGACTTCCACTTTTTTTCATTCCCCCTCCCCCAAAGATGGCTTAAACCAGGCGAGGAAACCGATAGCAATTGAGTCTGATAATAGCCATGAATGCTTGCACAAGAGCGCAAATGGAGAGCCAGCCTACTGTGGTTGATGAAGGGAACATCTTTCTCAGATCTCCAAATCCTGGGTCGTCGGGCTTGGGAACCCAGGAGAATAATCTTGGGAGGTTTAGGGGTTTTTATAAGATGATAAATTAAGGCATGGAAAAAGTGAAAGATTATTGTAAAATTCTTCAAGACTGCTACCCTAAATAAAATCCTCACATCCCTACCCTCTCCCCAGTTGGGGAAAGCACAAAGCCTTTAGCTGGGAGCTTCCAAGGGTGAGTTCAGGAGGTCAAGGATGAGGGCGCAAAAGCCTGTGGCCACTCAGTCTTAACTCAATGGAATATAGGCCCAGAGTTGTCATGGTTTGTGGAATTTTTCTAGGGAAACCAGATGTCTTTTTATTGGGGAAAATGAGTAGTAAAGGTTTCTGATTCTTAAGTGATGTCCAATAAAAAGGTTTGGACAAGCCACTACAAGATGACAGTCTGCAGCCTTTTCCCTGTGGAATGATGTTTTAGTGCCTGTCACACAATAAACTCACACTGGACTCCAAAAACCCCACTCTCAACTCTTCAGCTGCCAGTTACCCACCTTTCCAAACGGCCCTTCAAATTTCTTCCCCGGGCTTCACTTTCTTCATCAGCAAAATGAACTTGAGGATGCTTGCCTTGCTCATTTCGTCCAATTTTTGCATAAATCCAATAAAATAATCATTTCAAAAGCAAGGAACGTTCATTTTATGTTCTGAGTGCCAGTGCTCAATCAAAATAAAATAAAATAAAGCTAAAAAGTCCCTTGAACTGGAAAGCATGTTGAATGTTGTAAAATGGGTACTGAATGGGAAGTATCACCCAAAATGGAAGTCCTCCAAATTTTCAGTTATATAGAAAGCGTGCAGGTGGCCAACGTATTTCCCCTCCAAAAGAGTTCATTCAACAGAAATAATGGAAAGTATATGTTTAGTACCAGGAAGTGAGAGAAAGTGAGGGAGACAGAGAGAGGAAGGAGGAGGAGGAGGGAGAAGAGAGAGTGCTTTTATGTAAATTTTATTTCCCTATAATAACTAAAACTATTCTGCTAGAAGGAATTATCTCTATAGGCTGGCAGCTGTGGTAGGCAGTGAATTAAAAATGGCTCTGGATATGGGAAAATCTGTTCTATAATCGGTGCTATTCTTGGAGAGGACATCAATCCAGCCCAGTTCCCATGATGCTCCACTGTGCGAATGACATACGAGAGTGAGACAGAAGCTCCTGTTATACCACCCATGGGGATGGTGCCCCACCTAACACACCACACTGTTCTCCTAAGAAGAAAGTGGAGCCGTCAGTGGCCTCTAACCAGCCCAAGGGGCAGAATCTCTTCACTTGAAAGGACAGTGGAGGACAAACAAGTCCACCATGCTTCATCCAATTCAACATTCATAGATTGCCCAGCCCTAGTGCAGTACAAGATTTGTAGTCTTCTCTCATACCACTCCTCCCTCCTCCC
>LZPO01108103.1:121777-146530 GCA_001675575.1 Neotoma lepida | reverse complement strand
CTTCATGCATGTTAGCCTTAGGATATTTTGCTCTGGCACATTCCTGGTTGCCACTGTCTGAGAAGCCATTCCAGATCCTGGTGGAGAGGCCACATCCTCTCTCAAGGCACCATCTTCTGTGGAATTGGGCTGCGCTGTCTCTCTAGAGCACCCAGAAGAACAACATAACAATACTAATGCATAGAGGGAAGTGTCCATGCCTCTGCCCTCTCTTGTCTCCTTGAAGCAGGCTGCTCATGCCCCAAGGATTCACAGCCCCTCATGAGACCGCTCTACCAACCTCCAAGGGCTCAGACACAAGGCTGTGGAACCAAGGCTGAGGACAAAGAGTTGAGCAAACATCTTGTTGACAACCAGATGTCACTTTTCATTATTATGATAACTGACATGTCACACACATCTGAATCCCTTCTAGGCTCCCTTAGCTGAGTCTCCCTGCTATGCACGAATGATAAAAGGTCCCATGAATGTTACAGAAATCCATATCTGCTTCAGAAAGAATCATCTCCCCTGGCCTGAGCTGGCAATTTTCATTCATTCTTCAGAACTCAGCCCTACAGCCCTCGAGGCCCCTCAGGCAGATTGGAAGCCCCTTTGATAGCCAGGAGGTGCCCATGTAGGACATTAACTCCTTCCCTTCTATGCCATAACCATTCACAGTGCTGACACTCCCATGAGACCAGTTGAATGTTGAGAACAAGCTGTTTGGCTTGTCCTTAAATTACCAACTCCTAGCCTGGCCTGTCCTGGCAGTCAGAAGATGTTTCTCAGGAGAATAAATGAAGGAATGAGACATTGAGCTCCTCCCTGAAGCAGAACAATCACTGCTGGATGGACTCACATCCAACTGGCTCAGGCTGAGAATGGCACCTTCACACACAGGCTGGTCTCACTCAAGGAGGATCTGAGCCAGGTATGGAANTGAAGAGAGGGAGGGGCTACCAGAGGCCAGGGACAGGTGGCAAATAGGGGAGTCTACTAGTTTACTTTTCTGTTGCTGTGATAAAACACTTGACTAAAAGCAATTTGGGGAGGGGAAGGATTGTTTGGCTTACAGGCATCTTTCATTGAGGAAAGTCAGGGCAGGAACTCAAGCAGAAACCGAAGCAGAGACTTTGATAGAATGATACATTCTGGCTTGCTCCCCATGGCTGGTTCAGTCTGCTTTCTTGTACCAACCAAGCCACCTGCCCAGGGGCAGTACCACCCACAATGGGCTGGACTCTCCCAACTCAATCACTCATTAAGAAAATGCCCCACAGGCTTGCCTGACCGGTCAGCTGGAGACATTTTTCCAGTCAAAGATCCCTCTTCCAATGTGACTCTAGTTTGTGTCTAGTTAAGAAAAAACTAACCAGCCAGCACAGGGAGAAACACAGCATGTGTCCCAAGTGACAAAAGTAACCAAGTCTGGACATTTTGCACAGACTAGAAGTATGGTCTAAAATAATGAAGTCTACTCAAAATAGCTAGAAAATAAGATTTCATGTCTACCACAAACAGTAAGTTTATAAGTAAGTCTATAGGTAAGTTGAAGTGACATGCTAATTACACGTAGCAGAACATCACAGCCCAGCCCTTAAGTTCCTATCATTATGAAAATGGAAGTCCCCATTGGACATTACCCTTCTCACTTGAACAGACACTTCATGAAAACATTCTACTCACTGCTGTGTTTCTCTCTGGAACAGTGGTTCTCAACCTTCCTAACACTGTGACCCTTTAATANGGTTCCTCATGTCGTGGTGACCCCCTAACCATAAAATTATTTTCATTGCTACTTCATAACTAATTTTGCTAATTGTCATGAATTGTATTGTAAATATCTGTGTTTTCCAATGGTTTTAGGTGACCCCTGTGGAAGGTGTTGCAACTCACAGGTTGAGAACTATTGGGTGGGCAGTAGCTCTTCATCAATGTCTGGGGAAAAATTCAATGAGATACATGTGTATTCCATGCATCTCCTCCCTGGAGACGTTAACTGGCCTGATTTTCCCCAAGACATGGAGCTAATCTCCATCCCCTTTCCCAACAGAGGAGGACAAGGGGCTGTACTGTAGCAGACACAAGCTTATGCCTCCATGGTAGCACACCAGAGGCAGATTAGTGGTCTCCCAGAGGCATGGGCTGGTGAGATGTGACCAGTGAATAGAAACTGCCAGCCGCAGAATGTAGAGGGACTTTTCTTTTTATCGATCGCATTTGTAAAAGGCAGTCCATGATCCCCAAGAAGGATGAAAGGCAAAATCCACTACTAATCCCACAGCTCTGAGCTGCTGCTGNATGCAGGAGTGTCTGTGCACACACAGATGTGTGTCTGTGTTAGGTTATGTTCAGCTAGAGATGACGGTGACCAGAATGGTGACGATGTAACTGTGGCAAGCTTGCTTCTATAAGATCCAGGTGGCAAGCTCACTGTGTCAGTCACCCATGCTCCCTCTTATCTGTTACCCCGTAAGCTGTGACCCCACCTCATAGTCCTCGGGACAGCATCTGCATTCTAGGAAACAGGACAAAGCAAAATGAAAGTGAGGAGGAAGGTATGGTGTTCTCAAGCAAGCATCCATTTGGTGTTTTCACTGAAGTTTCATTGGCTTGAACTAGGTAATGTGGCCGTGTCCAGCTGCAAGAGACTGGGGAAATGTCAATGTTCTGGCAGCTATGTGCCCAGCTAAAGCCCCCTTTTCCATGAAAGAAGGGAGGAATGGCTAGCTATGGATAACTAGGGCCTCTGTCACCTTGTTGATGTAACATTGTGTGACAGGAGCCCTGATACCAGCTGATAAAAGGATGAAGACATCAGCTCTGGAGGTGTCTACNGTAGGAATCTGCCTAGCACTTGTCCATTGATGCCCTTGTCTATAAGCCGTGCTCAGAAGAAAACAAGCTGCCTCATAGGATTTCTGCAGGGCTCCAATGAGCCGACATATATGAAGGGGGTCAGGATGATGCCTGACAGCAGATACTATGATCTTGGGAGAGTGAGCCGGAATATTTGTAGCTTTCCCATATTTTGTATGATCTATCTATGTAGCTAGCTAGATACATATCCTAGAAATATTTAATCTTAAAAAATAATCCAGGAGACAGAACTCCAAAATTTGAATCCCAGCTTTAAAAAAAAATTTAAAAATTAAAAAGTACATTTATTTATTTGGGGGGCATTTGCATATGCCGTGACACACATGTAGAGGCAGAGACAACTTACAGAATTAGGTTCTGTATTTCACTGTGTGTGTGCCAGGGCTCAAACTTGGGTCATCAGGCTTGGCAACAAGTACCTTGACCTGCTGAGCCGTATCNGAGGCTCCAAATTTTAGCCTTTTCTTTTTCTTTCATACATTCATCCATTTGGTGTGTTCAGGGTTCCATGTACTCCTCTGTAGCTCTACAGATCTTTTTGAGTGTCCCCATATGGTGCTGGGGATTGAAAGGGGACCTTGGCAATCTAAGCAAGTACTCTACCTGAGCCACATTCCCNGCCGTCTTTACCTTTCACTTTGCGTTAGTCCCTTACTCCGTTGACCATGCTGGCCTTAAACTCATACAAAGCTCAAGCAAGCCGACATGCTTTCTGTTGCCTCAACCTCCCAAGAAGCTGGGCCTNCAAGGCTTGTGTACCACACCAGGATGTGATACCTGTAGATTTTTCTTTAAAGTGTGAGGCTGGAGAGAGTTCAAATTTTATTGCATCTCTTTGCCATTGTCAACNTAGAATTTTGCACTTCAGGCTTGGCACCGTAGGTCAATCCCTAGAAGTGAGAGTGCTCAGCCAAAGTCACACAAGCTTCACGTCAATAACACACCACCAAACTTGAGCAAACAGCTTCCGCCACGGGGAAGCATTCCATTTAACCGGAAGTTTTTGAACACTTGCTGTTGGCTGAGCAGTGTGCTGGATGCTGAGGAGGATCCAAAGAGAAAGAAATACATGNCCTGTGGCAGGGAAGGAAATGCCTGCCAGGATTTGACGAGCTTTGGGATAGAGTGCCAATGACCAAGGCTTGGTCTAGGGTGGGCATCTGGGAAGGTCACTGTAAGAAGATGGTGATTCACCTGAATTCATGACCCAAAGCAGGTGGGCAGGGGGAGGCCCGGAGGGGGAAAGTATGTCTAGGGAGAGGGAGTGTGTGAGAGAATGCAAGGTATGAGGTCAAGAGCACACATCTGGGGCAGTGCACTTAGGTCCAAACCTAGGCTATGCCACTTTGGTGCCTGAGAATGACCTCTCTGGGCCTTGGTTTCCTCACCTTGACAATGAGGCTTACACCAAGCTCATGGCAGGTAGATTCACTGCAGCTAACATCAGCTCTTCCATCTTCCGGGAAGTCACTGGTCAGCAACATAGCACCCTCATCTCTTTCCTGTATGTCTCCCTCTCCACATCCAATATTTCTGAAGACTCCAAAGAGACCATGCTGAGCAAGAACCCTGGGTCAGCCTTCAGAGAGCTAGCAGGAAAGATTTTCAATTAAAATCCNACAGGTAAAGGCATTGGATTAGCTACAAGCCTATTAATGTACTGTGGAGAAATGGGGTAACCTGAGAGGGCCTGTCAGGGCCACAGGGGAGGCCTGGGAAGCAGCATTCACTGGACACCAACTGCAGGCTAAGAAACCTCTCAAGCCTTTTCCCCTCGGTTCTCATTGCTGAGGGGAAATACCTGACCAGAGGAACTGAAGCGATAGTTTGCCTCAGAATCCATTGTGCTGGCAGGAATACAAGGCAGCTGGTCACTCCTTGACAGCCAGGTAGCAGAGAGAGGTGAAAGCAGCCGCTCAGCTCACCCTGTCCCCTTTATTTATCCCAGGACCTCACCCCATGGATGGTGCTGCACATAATTAGTGTAGGCCTCCCTGCCTCAGCATAGCCTAGAAAATCCCTCACAGACATGCCCATGTGCTAGGAGATACTAGATCCTGTCAGCTTGGCAATCAGTGTTAACCATCATACCCGCCTTATCTTCTGTCCAACACTCTGTGAGTTGACCATTCTAGATAATGAGGAGACAAAGATTCCAAGAGCTCAACTACCAAATGGTCAGGCCTCTGAGTGTGAAGTCCTAATCATTTACTCCGTGTTGCTCAAACCACTGGAAAGGCCTGGAGCTTGCTCCTTGGGTCCTTGAGACTCTCAGGAAGGTGCTCCCCCTTCCTGAGTACACACACACACACAGGAAGGTGCAGGGATGTGGTTTCAAGCAGCAGAGAGCTGGAAATTGTAGAAATATCCCTTCAGTCAAGTGTGCAGATCATTAAGCTGCAGGAGCTCTTAATATCTTTAGCATTTCACAGCAGCCCTGAGCTCCCCAAATACAGAGAGCACTAGCACCCATCCTTAAAAAGGTGAAGGAAATCACTAGCTGACCACAGCACCTAAGCATTTTTCTTTCCATTTGCCTTCAATTACCTCGGTCCCCAGTTACATCATTGCTAGTAAGATGATTAACAAAACCATGGTAATGTCAGCAGCAGTGAATTAAATGGGAATAAAGGGAGCTCNGTTTCTGGTCAATTTCCCACTTGGGGATGGCTCCTAACTGTGTTCTTTAGCTTCCTACTGGGATTCCCACATGGAAGTAAATGTGTCTGGTTGAAACCTGGACAAGTATGTGTCGAGCACTGGAATCCAAGTATGGGGTCACTTCCCCATCCCAGGATGAGTTATTAAGGCTGATGTCATTAAAGATGGATGTCCTTCATCAGATGTTCTGATGAATCATATAAATAGAGACAGACACCTTCCAGGACTGACTTCTGCCACAGATGATGACATCCCCCTCGCCTAGCCAAACCAAGTGGAAAATTGGATTTGAAGAACAGGGCTTCCATCACAACCCAGATGCTTTGTGGTGTCTGGGTACCAACTACCCAGATCAGCACAGCCCCACAAGGGATGTCACCAACCCATGTGACAAGGAGTGGACAAAGTTCATGTCATGGACAGGTTCTTATTATGCCAGAAATTGTTTATCAGGGTTTGTGTGACAATCATTCGTTTTTCTAATAGGACACCCTACAAGGAGAATGAGAGAGGCCTGCTTTGAAAATTTAGCATTGCCTCTGATTACCTGGGATTTCAGGTGTGTTACTTAAAAAGCTTACTGAGCGCCAATTTCTGCACCTTTCAAATATGGGTGATGATGGCAGTGTTCCTAAGATAGCTATGGGAGTGGGGATGATGGCAGTGTTCCTGAGATAGCTATGGGAGTGGGGATGATGGCAGTGTTCCTAAGACAGCTGTGGGAGTGGGGAGAGAACCCTTATGAAAGCTGCTGGTCCCTTATCAGACTCATCACTTAGGAAACGGGAACTGTGCTTATTACTGGATGTGAATTAAAGTTGATCATATTTCANGGCAAATGTAAATTAGGTGCTCTAATTCTAGTTGGGTGCTTAGACTCCAATTGTGTGTATGTATGTGTGTTTGTGTGTGGTGTGTGGTGTGTGTATGTGTTTGTGTGTGTGTGTTGTGTGTGTGTGTTTGTGTGTGTATGTGGTGTGTGTATTTGTGTGTGTATATGTGTTGTGTGTGTTTGTGTGTGTATGTGGTGTGTGTGTGTATGTGTGTGTGTATATGTGTGTGTGTGTGTACATGCACCCATGAAGAGCCCTGTACTAAAGAGATGAGCTTGAATCATAACACCAATGGAAAGAGACTAGTGCTTCATGTCACTCACCTGTGCTGTGCCCAGGAGGCCTGTGTATCACATCAGAAAGCTGGACCTCATTGTTTTCCTATTGATTAAATTTGCTGTTAGACAATCACACTACCACCCACTTTGACTTCCACCTCCCTTCTACCCTTGTCTACCTTCCCATCTCCCCACGCATCTCTCTCATGTCTGTTCTTTTTCTTTTGTGACCCAACATTAACTGAGGCCATCTGTGTGACCGTGAATTTGGGGCTGTCAGAGCCGGGGATGGGGGGCTCAGCAGANGGTACACAACTTAAGAGACGGAGTTAATGATTCCTATAATTGTGTGAGTCTAGAAAGTGGCATTTCCCAGCCCTCCATCTTATCTTCTCCTCTTATGTACTTCCCACCCTCTNCTTCCAGTGTTCCCTGAGCCTAGAAGTGATAACACCCTTGTTTGTTGAGACAGGTCTCTCACTGTTCCTGAAGCTGGAGTTTTTGCTAGGCTAGCTAGGCAGCAAGTGATCCACCTGTCTGTGACCATTCAGTGCTAGAGGTCCAGACATGCACTACCCCGCCTGGCTTCCATGTGTCAGAATTCGCACTGATGTCCTTGTTTGTGTTAGTTATTATGTGGCGCAACGTTATTCATTAAGTGGTGCTGTTTACTGAGCCAGAAGAGCCATGAGGTACAACAAAGCCCACTATAGAAGTTTATTAAGAGGGGAATGCTTAGGCCTATGGAAATGGTTGTGCAGAGAGAGAGAGAGGAAGAAGAAGGGGGGGTCTGTGACCCACTTTTTATGGATTCCCCCGCACATGGGCCTACATAGCTATATCACACATGCATGTGAATTACATGATCATGCTGCACACAAATTAGATTATCACACAGCGCACAAACTACGCAGGACATAAAGCCCTGGAATGACTAGACATCTTGCCTGGCTACTAGACAGNGAATGTACGGTCATGTAGCTGGGGGAGTGGCCCGAGTTCCAACAGTTCGTACAAGAAGAACTCTTACCCACTGAGCTATCTCTTCAGCCCCTGGACTCTGTTTGTTTTTGTTTTGTTTTGTTTTAAAAAGTGACTTGAGGCCTTCTTTGGTCTTAAAATAATATTGATTAGGTTATGCAAAGTCAAATTTGTTTTTAGAAATTACTTATGTTATTTATTAGTGATATGGTTTAGTTCAATTCCTATCTTCACTAGGTTTCAATTTTCTTGCTGTTTTATAAGATAGTCTGAGCTGAATATGACTCTAGAACACTCCAAAGAAATACAGAAATGAATTTTTTCCCTAATGAATGTGTTCTTTGACACAAAAACAAATGCACAAGTAATAAAAGAAAAACAGGCTGGGCGGTGGTGGTGCATGCCTTTAATCCCAGCACTCGGGAGGCAGAGGCAGGTGGATCTCTGTGAGTTCAAGGCCAGCCTGGGCTACCGAGTGAGTTCCGGGAAAGGCGCCAAAGCTACACAGAGAAACCCTGTCTCAAAAACCCAAAAAGAAAAAGAAAAAAAGAAAAAAGAAAAACAGACAACACATTGGACTTTTCCAGAATTTAAACTTGATGCTCTCAAGGACACCATCTACTGAAATTTTCCCAGGGGCCTGGCCTAAGAAGATTCCTCCCAGAGTCCTGGGGAAGACACTACATCCAGCATGGGGTTATCTGAGGGAAAGGAATCTATGTACACCATGCTCTTTCATCTGTTACTTTATTTCTCTATAACAAACTTCTATCTACACAGCTTCCGTTCTGTCCTGACACTCAGTTCCTCTCTGTCCCTTCTTTTTCTGTCCTCATAGCTTTAGTAAGCTCCTATGCTTTCGATCTCATCTTCGTCTTTAGTTCCTTCGTCCTCCGTCTTTCCTCCCTCTTCTCTCCTGACCTGATTCACCTACAATCTACAAAAAACTTTTCCTTGCTCCTCACTCCTCGGCCTGAGCCACACTCTGCTTTACCATCTACAGAAACTCTTGTCTTTTTCTCTTCTCTCTGCCTAGACCAGGAAATCTGCCCCAGTCTTTACTGCACCTGGTTATGCAAAAAGCCCTATTGTCCTGAGTCAATAGCTCTGCATTTGCTGCTAGACCTGAAGGCAAGGGATGGTTTGAGCTTCATTTACACAAGAAAAAAGCTATGCATCTACAGCCCACCTGTCTCCTAGGCTCTGCAGGGGTGTTACCTAGTAGATCAGCAGTAGGTCTGAGAAGCTTAACTGTTTGCCATATGGCCTAGTAGTATACAAGCACTGTTGGAATTCCTGGCCACTCCCCCAGCTAAGTGACTTCCCATGCACAGTTCACACATATGCAAAGGGAACCCCGCCTCTTCCCCCTCTCTCTTCTCTCTCTCTCCGCATGTGCACACACGCTCTGTCTCTGTCTCCCTCTCTCCTGTCTCCCCCCCCCACTTTCTAATAAAGCTCTGATACTGGTTTTGTCGTGCCTCGTGACCTTTTCTCGCATGGTAACCGCAGCGCTGCAAAATACTAACAAGCACACAAGAATTTCATAGTAGTGATAGACTCCCAGACTCGGGGTTCTATCGTGTCCCGGTGGACGCCCCAGAGACCCAGACTCCAGTCCAGTAGATGCAATAAGCAAGAGGATTTTATTCGTTTGTGCAAACGGGCTCTCCACCTCGGGAGGTGGGAGAAGCCCCGAACAGCATTTTTAGGCAAGTTTTAAAGGCAAAAACCACAAGATTAGCATAATTCGCGGGCTATTGTACAATTGGCTGGTTTGAAGGTTGCTATGAACGGGCTTTTTGGTTTTTTTCCTGGTAGGGTGTGGGTAGGGTGTGCTCTTGGGGTGGTGGCTGTTTCTTTTCTTGGAAAACCCACAAAGTGCTCTGTCTTGACCATGTGGCCTTATCCTAGGCTAACATCTGGTCTCATGGCCTGGTCTCGGGACTAGGCTTAGTTTCTTAATTTTTTATAGAAATGACAGAAACCATGGTTGGGGTCTTTCAGTAGAAGACAGCTGATATATATTAAAAGCTAAATAACACCAAATATTCCTTGAAAATTGACTTTCCTCTAGAAAAATTTCTTGACTTTTCTAGGTATAGCTTTAATATACAGCTGAATCTCTATAATACATCCTTGTGGCCCGCTGCAACCATCAAGAAAGATAAAGGAGGGCTGGAGAGATGGCTCAGGAATTAAGTACACTTATTGTTCTTGCAAAGGACCCGGGCTTGATTCCTAGTTTAATTCCATAGTGGTTCACAACCATCATAACTCCAGTTCCANGGACTCTGATGCCCTCTTCTGACCTCTGTGTGGTGCATGTGCATACATGCAGGCAAGACACCCACAAATAAGACAAATACATCTAATATATATAGTTTTAAAAGCAAGTTAAATGACAGCTGGGCATGGAGTCACATCCCTATAATCCCAGGGATTGGAGGAGGCTGAGGCCAGAAGATTTGGGCAAATTCGAGTCCAACCCAGCCCATATAGTGAGACTACATGTATCAAAAAAAAATGAAATAAATAAAAAGCATGATGATGTATTCCTATATTCCTGGTACTTGGAAGATAGAGACAGAAGGATCAGGAGTTCAAGGTCATTCTTGAGTACATAGTGAGTTCAAAGCCAATCTAGGAAATATGAGGACTTGCTTCAGAAAAAAAAAGTTAAAGGATAATGTTTTTAACAGTAGGAAATAATTACAAATCCAGACNGATTTCAAGGGACTTGAATTTAAAATAAATAACACTGTCACTTTAAAACAAAAAGATAACCCAAGTCTAAACATGGACAAAAGATTTGACAAATTACTTCTCTCAAGAAGATGGGCATGTGGCCAGAAGATTGTAGGTGTCATGAGCCAGCACAGAGGCAGCGCCAAGCTACCGAGGTCACACTTCACTGTCCCAGAGTGACTCTGTAACAAGTGGGGAGGCTGTGGGGAAGCTTNAGACTCCCTGATGTTGCTAGGGCAAATGTGAATCTGCCAGGATGAAATACATTTCTTTGAATTCTGAACTGAAAAAAAAATCGGCAAAGTAATAAAAGATAAAGGGGGTCTGGATGGGTGTGATAGCCCCTCCCCATCTCCCCTTTTCCCTTTAGCCCTACAATGAAACTGCCACCTCCCATGTGATCTTTCTCTGTGGCCATGCTAGAACTGCACACAGAAGCCACACAGGACCTTTCAAATGAATTTCTTGTAATTTGTCTTTTTAAACAGTAACAAAATCTCTATTGTGAAAGCTGTTTGACTCCGTGTACACAACTGGGGAGCTGAGTGCTTTGTGACTGCTAAGATTTGGTGGGGCCCTGTTATATGGACTTTCCATGAATCTAGTTTAACCCTCATTGCAGACCTATGGGGTTTCAAGTGAGAAACTGAGGCTCAGAGGGTTACAGAGACAGGAGGTAGCAGAGTCTGTGCAATTGCAAGCAGTCTTCCTAAGAGGCTTGTCCACACAGCTACCTGGATGCAGGCAGAGTCTGCTTAGTCAGCAGTGAGCAAATAACAGTGGTAGAAATAACCTCACTGCTTCTTATTCTGCTTTTTAAGAGCAGGGGTGTGATGAATTCAGCTTTCCCTGATGCTCAGGCAGGCACTGCCATTTACTTGCAAGGCACACGTTCCTGGCTTCCTGGGGTGAGATGCCTTTCTCTTATCTAAGCCAGGCGGGCTGGGCTTTTTCTCCGTTTGTAACTGTCTGAAATCCAGCATTCTCCCAGCGGGCTGCCGGAGCTCTGCACGGCTCTACACCTGAGATATTTGCTGCGAGAAGAGCCCATTAGCCAAATGCCTAAGGCCTGCTGCTTGTTTTCCCGCTTGCTTTGTTTTCCTTCGGACATAATGCTTTGTTTGCAACACAGTAATTGTTCCACGGCCAGTGATTCCTCCATCATAAACAGGAATGAGAATCCGAATGTGCAGGCAGGGGGAGATGACAAATGTCACTGTAGCCTCGTTCTGATGTCAAAACTACACTGCAACACCTCCTCTGCAAACCTTGCCCATATTGCCGGCACTGTGTTCCCAGTCCTGCTCTGTTACTCTTAAATGGGGGCCCAGGTAGGTGCAAGCCTGAACCCAATGGAGGCTGATAAGCCCAAACATGTGCTTTTAATGTGGGGACATTAGTCTAGCCTTGGAACTTACCACAAGGACACAGCAGGTCAGTGCCCAGCCCTAAGCAAGGGGGGTCCACTTTCACAGGGCACTTGAGTCTCTGCTACAGGAAACCCGTGAGCTGTTGGGTCACCTGGGCTCCATGCAAGCAATCAGGCTTTGGCACAGTCACACCACAGTTCGTGGGTACAAAAGCCTTTCTCAGAGGATAGCCAAGACTGAAGCCAGCCTGGCTCTCCAGGCCTTTCCAGATGAGGCTTGGGAAAANGTCAACCAGCAAGAAGACAGTGGCCCAGAGTGAGCTTTTGCTTCCCAGCGGCCTCCGGGAAGGAGTGAGGAGGAGCCTCCCAGCCCCATCATGGTCCAGAGCCAGCCCTGGCATTTGGAAGATGGGCCTTGAGGAAGCATAGTCACTTCCAGGTAGGGATATAGCTCAACTGGTAGAGTGCTTGCCCAGCACAAAGGCCTTGGTTTGATACCCAAAGCCATGTAAACTGTAATCTAGCCATGGGAGAGTAGAGGCAGGAAGAGAGAAGGTAGAGGCAGGAAGAGGGAAGGTAGAGGCAGGAAGAGGGAAGGTAGAGGCAGGAGGAGGGAAGGTCAAGGTTATCGATGAGTTCTAGGTCAGTCTGAGCTCCAAGACCCTGTCTGAAAGTAACAAAAACAGAAGAAAAGAGAACTTTCATCAGTAAGAAGCTCTTGCTTCTTACCTTGCCTCTCACCTCCTCAGTCCTGTTCATCTTCCTTGTCAGCCCACTTTCCCTGGACTCTGTCCATTTCCTCCATCTATCCTCACAGTGCATCCCTCTCCCCCTATCCTCCCCCTGCACCTTCTCTCCCCTTCCCTGCTGTTTGGTCTTCGCCTTCCATCTTGTCTGTTTTCCCTCTGTGGGTGCACACTCTCCTCAGTCCTCATTTCAGCAGAAGCCCCTGTTGGCTACCTCACCCTGGTATACCACCCTGGGGAGGGAAGGCCATCCTCTTGCCCAGGTGCCAATGGCCCCTTTGAAGGACACTTGTTTTGTCAAGAGCTTGAATTACATGCATTTGGTCTGAGAAAAAAAAGAAACAAAACAGAACCAGAAGGAAAGCCAGTTCAGACAGCAGAGTGGTCAGGTAATCATCCNGAGTGTCACAACCTTTGTCTCAGCTCTGATTCCTTCCAGCTCCCACTCCCCTACTAAGCGTGGCCTGAGGTGCACTTCACATGTATAAATTCAAAGGCTGTGGATAGAGGGTCTTGGGGTCCATACTACCACCTTCCTGAGTGGCTAGACCTCCCTCCCAGAATTCCATCCACTGCTCTGATGAATGTGCTTCTCTCCTCAGTGGACCAGGTAGCCTGACAGTAAGACATTTGTGTAGAGCTGGGCAAGGGGCAAACAGTTGCCCCCACCTCCCCACCCCCTGTCCCTTCAGGGAAGGTGAAAAACATGTGCATGAATCGTAATGGGGAGATCACCTCCTGTCCAGGGCTCCTCAGGAATGGGGGTGTGTAACTACTGGAAGTGGGGACAGGTAGTGAGGCCTCCCAATCCAGCATGCTTGCCCATTAGCAGGTAAATGCTGCCTTTTACCGATCAGAGAGAGGCAAGATTGAGTGTGGTGATATTTTGTTTGTGCTCTAACAAATAAAGTGATATTTTGTTTGTGCTCTAACAAATAAAGCTTGGCTGGAGATTAGAGTGTGGAGCTAGCCACTAGTTAACCATAGAGGCCAGGCAGTGGTAGCCACACNTGTGATCCCAGCACTTAGGATCTCATGCCTTTGATCCCAGCACATGGGTGGCTCACACCTTGAATTCCAGCACTAGGGAGGTGGAGACAGGAATATAAGGTGGGTGGAGACAGGCTCTCGGCTTTTTCAGGTTGAGGAGTTGTAGAGGTAAGAGGTGACTGTGGTTGCTTTACTTCTCTGATCTTTCAGAATTTACCCTGATATCTGGCTCCGAGTTTTTATTACTAAGACTAATTAGAATCTGCGCAACAGCTAGGCCACAGCTGATGGCTTGGGCAAGGCAGGTGAGAAGTGGATCTCTGCCCCTTTCCGCTCTCCAAAGACTGCCCAATGTCTGAGTGAAGAGGCATCTAAGCATCCTGGCTCCCCCAGCCATGTCTGCATGGATGCTTTGGTTCCCTGGTATGTTCTCTTCTGCATTTGGAGAATGTGGGGCTGGACTCCACGAGTCTCTCAAGGTCCACCCTACTGGTCCCTTTGCTAGCCAGTCACGATATCACCCCAGGCTGCATGATGGATTTGGAGGATCTTCCTATGTGTTTTCATGATACCTCTCTGGGTTTGCTCACCCACCCCAGCCCACATCTCTCTAGTTCTGGCCACAGTCTGACAACCAAAGTGGCCATCATGAGACCATCACTCTGCTATGTTGTGGGCTTCACATCTGGATTACCCAGTGCTGTTAANTAAACTTCTCTGAGCACAGGCTTTAAAAACCCAGATGTCAGGGCCCTAAAGTCAAAGTCCTTCCCTGTGTACATCAAGACACTTCTTCCTTCTTTTTGTAAAGATTGATTTATTCTATGTTATATGTGTGTGCCCGCGTGTATGTATATCATCACATGTGTGCAGGTTCCTGAGGCCAGAAGAGTGTTAGATACCTTGGAAATAGATTTACAAGCACTTGTGAGCCAGAGCCACCTGATGTAGGTGGTATGAACCAAACCTTAACTGCTAAGCCATTTCTCCAGTTCTGAGACCTTCTTTCTATGATAAAAGTTTATCATATCCTTTCTTCCATCCTGAAAGGGGAATTCATAAATAGAAGCCATCTTTTCATGTAAATTTGAATAGCATCATGATGTCCTTGTTGTAAGAAACATAAAAATAATGCCATTCATTTTAAAGACACATTTCAATAGGGGGGTGTTTGAGAACTGCTTATACATGTTCTCAGAATCACATATGTTCTTAGACAGAGAATTATACATATAGTATTCCTATACATGGAATGACACACACATCACACACAAGGTCCTGTCTATGGCTATCGTTCTGACAGCTCTGTGAGCAGAAGGACACTAGGATACCACTCTGGCGTCTCAGGTACTAGGAGCTTTGCAACTCCCCCAAAGATGAATTCCAAATCTAAACTCTTCATTAGAAAGAGGAGGAGGAGGAAGAGAAAGAAGAAGAGGAAAAGGAGGAGGTGGCAAAATGACCCACAATTTCACCCCTAAGGATATGCCCAAGAGAAGTTAAAGCCGGTGAAGTTCACACCAGGACTTGCAGCAGCACCAGAACCCAAACCAGAAACTGTCCACTATCGACTACTGAACAAGAGAACAAAGTGCAGCATCCCACCGTGGAAAACTGTGAGCCAATGAAAACTAAGAAATGATAGCAATATGTGATGGGCTGGCCTAAAAATCAGTAAATTAAATGAAAGAAGGGATGATGTCATTCTGTCAAGTAAATCTTTCATAAAAGACAAATCTAGGAGCCAGAAAGATGGCTCAGCAGTTAAGAGCACCGGGTGTTCATACACAGGATCTGGATTCCACTCCCAGCACCTACATGGAAGCTCACAAACATCCCTAACTCCAGTTCCAGTGCCCTCTTCTGGCTCCCATGTACATAGCACACACACAGCACAGACAGATGCTAGCAAAACACTCATAGACATAAAAATAAAAATGTTTTAAAAAGACAAATATAGGGAGAGATTAAGTTGGGGATAGGTCTGTGCTTGAGGAGCATGAGCAAGACTTTGGCTCAGTTGTGGGGGAGAGAACTAGTCATTGCCTGTGGTTGGAGTGGGAGGAAGAGTTGATGGCAAGCAAGCACAAAGGGCCTTCCTAGAGTGACAGGAGTGTCTGGGAACCAGCCTGAGTGTCAGCTGCCCAACTCTATCACACTCACCAATTGAATTGGTTAAATACTTAGTTGGATTGACAAGCCTTTGTTTTGGGGATTAGACACAGGTTAACTTGATGGTCACTTCTGACTGAACAAGCCTGTGACATTTGCTCAGTCATTTTAATGTTGCTGCGTCTCAGATGCGTCATCACTGAGACAGGAGTGAGTAATAATGCCAAGCAGGCTGGGGTTGAGAGTGAGTCATGCAACTGCCTTTGCTAAGGCTGGATATCAGGCACATGGTAGGAATAAAACTCAAAAATTCTAACATCCTCTTCCCTGGGCACCAAAGAGACAAGATGTGAAGTAATTGAAATCCCTGGGTCCAGTTGAGATTAGTCAGAGGAGACCCCAGAAGGGGGCAGCCAGGAGCTGGCCTTCAACAGATAAAGGTGAATAACTTCCTGGGAGAGGGTGGTTCAAGAACCTGAGTGAAAAAGAGATGAAGTACCTCAGCCAGATGTAACGGTGCATGTCTGGAACCCCAGAGCTCGAGATGCTGAGACAAGAGCATTGAAGGGCAAGATCATCTTTGGCTGNATAGTGAGTTTGAGACCAACCCAGGCTACCTGAGACCTAGGAAAAAGACAAGGAGGGAGGGGGGAGAGGAGGAAGAGGAGAAAGAGAAGGTAGAGTTCTTAAAAAACAGTTTCTAGAGTCAGGAAATTATGAACAAGATTTTTTTCCCCTTTAAGTGTTTATGAGGCTGTGAGAAAGATGCACAGAGTGTGGCTGATTCTTTAATTAGGAACTATCCCGTGCCCTGAGGACAGCTAACTACCCACCCCCTGCCCACTAAATCTCAGAAGTAGCCTTGAATCTGCAATAATGAAAATGACTCTGTAGAGTTCAGATGACCCACAGAAAGTGACCTCTTCCATTCTGAGCTCTTTGCTGCAGTCTAACATCACATTGAGGGGACCCAGGCCANCCAGGGGCTGAGACCTGCCCAGCAATGCATCCAGTGCTTAGCTAGTTTGAGTGCAGACATCCTAATTGAGAGCAGACATCCTGATTGAGTGCAGACATCATGGCCCAGAAAAGACTTTCTAATCTAGGTATTTCTTTTTCTATACTTCTCCACCATTCTGATACCAAGAGTGTACTCAGAGTCAGTCAGAGTTCTGGAAATGGCTTCTGGTGGGGAGGATAGAGATTGCTAGTGTTGGAAGTCACTGTTAAGAAACTGAGGCAACAGAGAGTGACTGCTGCTATGAGTCTCAGTTTTGAAGGTGGGATGTCTAAGTCTGGGGATGTCAAACACCCACCATTCAGGCTACAGTTCCAGCCTCTCTTTCCACAAGAAATGCAGGTGGATCAGTAATTCAAAGCTATCCTTGGCTACATAGTAATTAAAAGCCAGCCTGGGCTACAAGAGACCCTATATCAAAAAGCCAAATATAAATAAAAAATACATACCATATAATATAAATATATATAATATAAATATATAATATACAGTAATGGTCTGCCTTGCTTTAATAACAGGTATATAGACTTCTACAGTATGAATGGATTTCTTAAACTTTTTAATTATATGTATGATGTGTGTGAGTGCACACAAAGGTCAGTGGCAACTTGCAATGGTCAGTTCTCCTTTTCTATATTGGGGATCTGACTTAGGTCTTCAGGCTTGGTGGCAAATGGCTTTACCTGTTGAACCATCTGTCTGGTCCTTGATANGGTTTAGTTACAAAGTGGTTTATGGATTCACAGTCCTGCTATAACAAATTCATGACCCAACACTGAATATTACAGTAAAGATGTCTTGGAACTCCCAGAATGTGTTTTGGTTTTCTTATTATGATCCAATGGCATGGCTCTCTAGCACTAGAGAGGATAGCATTGGAGGCCATTTCCTAATAAGGGCCATTCTTTCTCCTAAACATATTGCTCTTGACTCATTCCTCATGTCCTCCCAAGTTGTGTCCTGGGCAGAGATCCTCATCAGCTAGAATGAGGCAGCTTTGCTCTGCTTTTCAAGATGCTCAGATGGCAAATGCTTTGTTTCCTGGTAACTTGAAGTGACCGTCAAGTGCCTTTGTTTGAACAGTAGTCTTTTTGGGAGGGAAAGAAGGNAAAGGCNGCGCACAGACCAGCTGGATCTAAATTGAACACATTCTCAGTGCTTAATTTCCCTAATGCAGAGCACAAACAGCCTTCTGGGAATACTTGCCCAACAGTGCCTGCAGTCTTAACCACTCACAGGCATTAACCATATTGAGTCTCAGGGGCTCCACTCCCCAGCGCCACCCAGGAACCCAGCCAGAGCCACCATTTACCCTGGTAAGTGTCCTGTAAGGAGCACCAACCAATCTTCCTAGTACAAGCCGACCACAACACCNTGCCCAGCAGAACCTTGGTGTATAGTTCTGATGAGAATAAGGAAGAGCCAACACAGCCCTTCAGAGGCATGTGCTCCCTTTCCAATTAAGATGTCCATCCTTTGCTGTCTCTTTCTGTTAGTCAGCCTATTCATTAACAATCACAGGGTCAAAAAAGATCAATATGCAGGTGGACTTTTCAGGCAGCATTCCCTTTTTTCAACCTATATCCAATCAAGTCTCCTCTGTGATTTTTTTTCCTATTTTGTCTGAGACAGGGTCTTAGTGTGTACATTAGGCCGGTCTTGAACTGGTAATCCTTCTGCCTCAGCCTCCCAAGCTCTGGATCTTAGGCTTGTGCTGCCATACTTGACCATAATAGGTCTTGTACAAATCTTGACATTGGCATACAGAAAAAACACACATAAAATGAATAAATCTAATTTAAAAGAAAATTTTAAAAAGAATAGAAATATCAGAACCAGGGCTGGGGATGTAGCTCAGTTGGTTGTGTGTTTGCCTACGGGCTGGAAGCCCGTGGCTTCAATCCCCNAGTACCAGTTAAACAACATTGGGTGTGGTAGCACACACCCATAATCCCAGGGTTCAGGACGTGGAGGGAAAAGGATCAAAAGTTCAAGGTCATCCTTGGCTACTTATTGAACTTTTGGCTAGCCTGGACTTCTTGAGACCCCAGCCAGAAAGAAAGAAGAAAATAAAGTAGGAAGAGGAGCAGAAGAAGAAGGGAAAGGGAGGGAGGAGAAAGAAAGAAGAGAGAGAGAAAAGAAAGAAAGACAGACCAGGATGAGAATTAAATCCACCCTCACACTCTGATCTGTTAAAAACAATGACAACAACAAAACCAACAACAAAAACTGGTGCATGGCTGGCAAGACTGCTCAGTGGATAAAGGCTTTGAAAGTCCAATGACCTGAGTTCAATCCCCCAAACCCACTGAAAGGTGGAAGAAGAGAACTAACTCGCAGAGTTAGCCTCTGACCTGCACTCTAAAGTTGTAGTGTGCACACACATTATAAACTGTAAGGCTCGGGGTAAAGGAGAATGCCAGGAATGAATTACATACCAACCTGGTAGACTACATGAAGCTGGCAACCATCTTGTATTTGTGTTCTTTACAGAGTGACTTTTTAATTCTTCCATCAGGAGAGGGAATCTGGGTCCCCAAGATGCTCAGCAGGTAAAGGCACCTACTACCAAGCCTGATGACCTGAGTTCAATTCCTATGGCCCATGTGGTGGAAGGAGAGAACCAGCTCCCACAAGTTGCTCTCCTATTACTACATGTTGGCTGCACTTGTCCTCCATAGTATCTATATGCATACACACACACACACACACACACACACAAAATAAAGAATAATGTTTTATTTTAAAGCTTGAAATCTGCTTTCGAACCCCTTGCTTCTAGACTGGGGTGTGCCTTCTTTGGCCAGTAGAATGTGATGGAAGCAAGTACTCTAGTCTCNGTCCTAGACTTTGGATATTTCCTCCTTCTCATCTCCTTTTCACCACAGTAAGGTCTGAGATGACCCACCGAAAGGTACAAACACATGAGAAGTGGTGGCTAAGAGCTAAGAGCTGACTGCTCCTCCACTCTCTAGAGTCAGAGCCACATAACTAAGCTCAGTTTACAGAACATAATGTAGAAATCTAGCCCAAACCAAGAGGACCACCTAACTGAGCTCAGCCCAGCTGGCCAACCTGAAGAACTGTGAGCTAAATAGCTGACTGTTATTTCTAACCCCCAAATCTTAGGGTGATCTGTTCTACAGAAATAGCTACACAAACACAAAAGCCCAGAGATCGGTCTGTGCACAGGGGAGCAGGAAGCTGAAGGCTGCAAGACAAGACAATATTCTTAAATATATTGAATGAATGCTTACATATTTAGTGAAGAATTGTATATATACTTTGCTTTGGTTCATGGAAAGGTTGGCAGTTTGCTCTCAGTGAGTTGGAACAGGGTTGGGGATAAAGTTCAGTGGGAGAGAGGAGCTTGTCCTGTTGGGCACAAGACACTGGCTTCAATCTCTAACCACACACACACACACACACACACACACACACACATGTATGAGAGTAGAACTGTAACCCTATGGTTCTAAATGTCTCATTTAATAGCATTCACATGACCACCATAAAACAAATGCTGGATAGCATTTCAACCCCCATTTCTGATACCCCCTGATACTAANAAGCTCAGAGGAGGGAACTCCTGTTCATTTGTAGGGGAAAGTGAAATGACACCAGGAAAAACCAAAGTTCTACCTTCTTTAGAGTTTAAGAAATAATGGAATAATTGTATTTGATAGATGCATGAAGACAAACATCAGAAGAGATAACCCAGAGATTAGGTAGACAACTCAATCAAGCAGCATACACTGTTGGAGGTATTGAGACTGAGGACAGTGGATTTTTACCGTAAGTCAATGGAACTTCTTTAAAAACAGTTCTTGACTTACAAATGTAAGTCAAAATGTACAGTGGTGGGATATTGATGGGAATGTCTTTCTAAAAATGTATTGCTCTGATTGGTTGATAAATAAATCTGTTTGGCCAATGGTGGGGCAGAATAAGGTTAGGTGGGACATTCAAACTAGGGGGAGAGAGGAAAAAAGCAGAGCTGGGCAGACGCCATTCTGCCATCTAAAAAACAACATGTAACGGCACACAGGTAAAGCCACGTGGAACAGGTGGTGACATAGATTTATAAAATGGGTTAATTTAAGATGTAAGAGCTAGCTAGCGAAAAGCCGGCCACGGCCATAGTTTAAAAATGATATAAGCCTCTGTGTGTTTATTTGGGTCTAAGCGGCTGTGGGAGCCGGGCGGGACCGGGACAAACTTTCGTCTACAGGATATACCATGCACTCAGAATAAGCATGCTTTAAGCTTTGGAATTTTGGTTTTATTCCTGAGTGAGTAACAAGGGGCACATTCTCTCCTGGTGCCAGGCAGCTTCAAGCCACCACTCTCATTCAGCCATATGATTGGGAGATAAACAACAGACCGTTCACAGTGTGCTATATTGCTAAGCTGGTATATTTGATCACTGACCTGTGTTAAATGCACTTGACTTCCAATATTTTCAAATTATGACAGATTTATTGGGGTTTTGTGTAGTGGGCAGCAGTTCCAGCTTTGACCTGGAAGCACAACCCCTAGTGAGGCTTCCAGTAACTGCCACATCTACCTAGGACCTCCTGCTGGGGCTGGCCAAGACAAGAGCCTTTAAGACCAGAGATCCATCTGTGCCGGCCCTCTTTATTCCTGGATCCTGGATGCTGGATGCTGAGCAGAGTTCTCCAGAGAACTCCACTGGACTATACCTCACCTCTCCTGGACCCTGTAACCTACCCCTTTACTGGCTGTAAGTTACCCCTAAATAAATCTTCTATTAACTACATGGAGTTGCCTTAATAATTTTCCACAATATCTGGTGCCCCACATTGGGTGCCATTTGTAAGAAAAAAGTTTTTCTGTGTCCCGCCCAAGCTCCTGTGGCCNCCCAGACCCAAGTAAACACACAGAGGCTTATGTGTGTTTACTTACAAACTTATGGCCTAATGGCTCAGGCTTCCCATTAGCTAGCTCTTACATCTTAACCCATTTCTATAAATCTATATTTGCCACGTGGCTCGTGGCTTACTGATACCTTTACATCTTGCTTCTTCTGGTGGTGGCTAGCAGCGTCTGCCCAGCTCTACTTTCTACTTCCTCCTTCTCTAGTTAGAATATCCCACCTATACTTCCTGCCTGGCTACTGGCCAATCAGCATTTTATTTATCAACCAATCAGAGCAACATATATTTACAGCATACAGAACAACATCTCCATCAGGTATGAGTCCATTCTGGGTTGAAGGGTGTGCATGCATATATATATATATACATATATATATGTAACAGGCATAAATAAAATTCAAATTTAAAAGTAAATTTCATGGTTTTCTTTTTTTCTTTCTTTTCCCCTGCCCCTTTGGTCATATTTGTAAATTCAGCATCATGAGCCTAAACTGGCTATGAACTCACAGTCTCCCATTCAGCCTGTAAACACAAGACTATAGGCCTGCAATGCCACTCATGGCTCAGCAGCCATGCTGATGTTTTNACAAGTGGAAACACAGACACCATTTATCAATAATTTTCTTCAAGTTCCTGAACCCTTGCTTCTGAATTCATCATCGAGATTTGACCTCCTACAATGGCAGTCCATCCCCTTCTTTCCATCTCCATCCTCTGTGGGTGACCCAGACACCATCATTCCGCCACAGCATCATTCCAGCTACTTGCCTGCCTCTCATCTTTCTTGTCTTCAAATAGTCTTAATGGAGCTGTCAGAATGACTTTTCTAACCAGTCATTACAGACCTTTGACCTGTCTAAATTCCCTGTGGAGTCCCCTTCATCTTCAGGGTCCATGGAAACTCCTTAGGATGCCATGCAGGTCCATCCATGCTCTGTTTGCAATAAGAGTATTACCAAACTTCTCTACCTTAAATGAGTTAATGCATGTTAGTGTACTTTGTACCTGACTCCTGACAATCATTCAATTACTGTTTGCTGTTAACAATAGCTTCATTATATTCTTATCACAATAGCATAATAGTAGATCATAAACTTAATGAAGGCAGCCACTGCATCTGTCTAGTTTATTGCTCTGTCCCATGGAATACCTGGCTCAGATACTACTCAGTAAATGTTTGTTGAATAAATAAACACTTTATCAACAGTGTGAGGCATATAGGCAAAGTCAAATATTATTCCAACTGGAATGGATTCCATTCACAGTAAAGAGTTAAAAACCTACAACTTAGTGAGTTCTAGAAGACTACTGTAGGAAAAAATCCCACTGTTGGCTCCAAGGACACAGCAAAACACTCATGTGCTCATAAAAAATCCAAAACCTTCATTTGATCAGGAAAAAAAATCACCAGACCAGTCAGGAGATATTCAATGCCAAGTTAATGCCAGTGGTCCATAGACCTCAGCCTTGTCCAAATCTGGCCTTGTGGAGTCTGTGATCAGAAACAGGACAAGTGAAAAACAATGAGTCAGAGCATACCAGATCCAGATCTGGGTCCTCCAAGACAGGAAAATTGGGAGAACAGTGAGTCAGAGCATGCCACACCNACATCAGTGTCCTGTGGTGATATTATGTCCCCCAATATATTGTGTACCCTAATAAACTTATCTGGGGTCAGAGAATAGAACAGCCACTAGATAGACATAGAAGCCAGAAAATGGTGGCACACACACCTTTAATCCTATCACTTGGGAGGCAGAGATCCATTTAGATCTCTGTGAGTTCAAGACCACACTGGAAAAAACCAGGCATGGTGACACACACCTTTAATCCATCCCCGGAAGTGATGGCAGGAAGCAGGAAGGTATATAAGGCATGAGAACCAGGAACTAGAGGCTTTTTAAGCTTTTAGTCTTTTAGCAGCAGTTCAACTGAGATCCATTCGGGTGAGGACTCAAAAGCCTACAATCTGAGAAAACANGGTCAGCTGAGGAGTTGGCAATTGCTTTGTATTAGGCTTTTTCTTGCCATTCAGCCAACAGAACTTCTACCACCTGGCTCTCATCCCTCACTTGTTTGGACCCTTGTGACATCGGTGGATGTGGAGGTGGGAAGAGAAGCCTGCCCACGGATGATTGTGGCTACGTGTTTTCTGGTGAGCGTGCAGTTTCATTCCATCATGTCTGACAGGTGGGATGGGGGGAAGGCACCTGCATTTTTAGTCTTCTGCCATCGATCCTCTGGATAATTTACTTTCTTATCTCTTTCCTTGCCTTCACCTTGAGCAATTATGGCGCCTCTCTCTGCAGACACTTAGTAATTGGAAAACTGGTTTACAAATCTGGTAACTTTTTCTTCCCTAAAGTTTTTTCCCCTTATCACATAGAAAGGAGAGACAAAGATACGAGAAAGAATAAGAAGCATTCATTTCAGTGAGTTTTAAAGGATGAGAGTTGAATTTAACAATCTCACTTGTTACCTTTCAGACAGAATTTGAAGGTCACAGGAATTTGATCTTGGATATTACAGGGCTGATTTTCCATTAATTTAATGATTTTCCTTTAAGATACACTTTTAAAGAGGGCTAAGGCGATAGCTCAGTCATTAAAATAATTACCTTGCAAACCTTAGGACCTAAGTCCGATCCCTGGAACTGATGTAAAAAAGCCANATATGCTAGGTATGGGGNTGCATACCCTTAATTCCAACACTTGGGCAGGGAGGCAGAAGCAGGTGGACCTTCAAGTTTAAGGCCAGCCTGGTCTACATAGTGTGTTCCAGGACAGCCAGTGCTACATAGTAAGAACCTGTCTCAGAAACAAAATAAAAATTCAGACGTGGTAGCGTGAGTTTTCTAGTCCCTGTGCTGGGAAGGCTGGGGGGCTTGAAGGTCAGTCAGCCTGGTGCTTGATGAGCTCCAGTGAGAGACTGAATCAAAACGAAGAGAAAGAAAGATGATACCTGAGAAGTGACGAGGTCGTCCCTGATCTCCTTATGTATGTGCGTATGTGCGTCCCTCACACACACACAAGCACATGCATATGCGTATGTGCGTCCCTCACACACACACAAGCACATGTATGTGCGTATGTGCGTCCCTCACACACACAAGCACATGTATGTGCGTATGTGCTTCCCTCACACACACAAGCACATGTATGTGCGTATGTGCGTCCCTCACACACACACACAAGCACATGTATGTGCGTATGTGCGTCCCTCACACACACACACAAGCACATGTATGTGCGTATGTG
>LZPO01108103.1:73952-90974 GCA_001675575.1 Neotoma lepida | reverse complement strand
GGCCTTAGGCATGCTAGGCTAGTGCTTTATCACTGAGCTAACCCCCAGTTCTATGTCTATTTATGATGCTGTTAGAAACATATTGTGAGATGGTCAGAAAGATCCTATCTTCTTCTTATTGAGGGTGAAGATAAAATAATCTATGCTTGCCAACTCTGAGGAGGACTTCTTGAGCTAAGTCCAGCATGGTACCTGGCATGCTAACATTGCCTGATTGATTTTCTCTCCTTATCCCAGGCCGTCTCAGCCTCTAATATATTGACCTTTTGGATCAGATATGTCTTTGTTGTGGGAGAACTGACTTGTNCATTGTGGAGTCAGTAGCATCCTTGGTCTCTGTGCACTTGATGTCAATAGTGCCCAGCTTCTCAGATGCAAAAGTTNAAAATGTTTCTGGNTATCACCATATGTCCCATGATGATCAAATTCACCGAGACACANTGTTAGGTCTTGTTGAAGGCTCTTTAGCACACAGTGTGGTCACTATGTCTGCTAACTCATGTGAGGGTGGGAAGAGCACAGCACAGGTTCTCAGAGTACCTACTATGTGTTGTCTATAGTACGAGGTGGTGTTTCGAAGTGGGGTTNAGAAATTGTTCTTTGTTTGACACAGAATCTAGTCCAGGGTGCACTAGCTGTGAGGCTGAGTATGACTTTGAACTTCTGACCCTTGAGCATCCACCTGCCCAGTGTTGGGATTGCAGATGTGAGCCATAGCACCTNGTTTTATGTGGTGCTGGGAATTGAACACAGGGTTTCTTGTANGCTTGACAGTCTACCAACTGAGCTATATCCCAGCACNCTTGATCCTCCTGCCTCTATTTGACACTGCTGGGATTACAGCCTAGTGCTCCTGCTCTAGCCAGAGTGAGCACTTGCTAGCAAGCCTTCTGTAGCAACAGCACTTAAGAAGGAGCTATATCTGCTGGCGGTGGTGGCACACCTTTAATCTCAGCACTTGGGAGGCAGAGCCAAGTGGATCTCTGTGAGTTCGAGACCAGCCTGGGCTACATAGTGAGTTCCAGGACAACCAGGGCTACACAGAGAAACCCTGTCTCAGAAAACAAAACAAACAAACAAACAAACAAATAAAAAAACAAAAAAAAACAACAAAATAGACAAGAAAAGAAAAAGAAAAAAAGAAAGATAGAAAGAAAGGGAAAAAAGTAAAAGGAGCTGTGTCTTGCATGTTCACCTCTGCTGAAGTTGGTTTATATAATTCACTTGTCTTCTATAGTGTCCTAAGGATCTGGGTTTGAATTTTGATCTTTCTCGTTGCCTATGGGACTTCAGTAGAGTTATTGACCTTTTGAAAGCCCATTTCTTTACTTAAAAAAATGCATGTTTTTGGGACAGAGTCTTACTGTATTCCCTGGATAGCCTAGAACTTGCTATGTAAACCAGGCTAGCCTAGAACTCACAGAGATCCTCCTGCCTCTGCCTCCTGATTAAAGTCCCATTTCCCCATTTTAAAGATTCCAGTGCTACATAAATGTGGGTTTTAGTTATTAGTACAAGGTATTGCAGGGCTGGGGGATGTGGGGTGAGAAATGTGCTCTGCTGATATTTCCCCATTATTCCCCAATGCTTAGCACTCTGGCTTTTGACCACAAGTAGGCAGAGAGAGCCCCTGTCTATTCTCCATACATACCTTATCATTTCTACACTGCTTTCTCCTGAACAGATTCCTGTGTTATCAGTGACCATCCCAAAATACAGATCAAGAACTCGACTTTCTGCATGACTGCCTATCCGAACTTGACAATGATTAACTTCACCAGCCAGGCCAATAAGACATTCGTCAGTGGGAGCGAAGAGTACTTCAAGTAAGCCTAGATGATAGTTTGCAGACCAGAGCTGTGAGATGGGAGGGGCGGGTGGCCTCCTTCTGTACCCTCCTTGCTGATGCCAGTGATCAGAGAGGGAGATTGTGTCCTGGTGGGGCTTCTGAAAGTCATTTGCTGTGCACTGTGGGCCTGGAAATGAGGGTGACTAAATGATGGCAGGGAAGGACAGATCGGTACTGTGGCAATCCATCATGCTGATGAGAAGCAAGTCCTAACCTTGACTCTTGCCATCCAAGCAGACAGCTGCCAGCCAGGTAATTCTGTCCTCCCCCGCTTGACCTCCAGGGAAGAGAAGTCAAATGTAAGAAAACAGGCCAGGCTCAGGCTTTAGTTTAAATGAGGAAACAGCCCTCCCCTCCCTCTTTTCCCTCCCTCCCTCCCTCCCTCATTTTCTTCCCTCTCCTTCCTTCCTTTCCTCTCCTCCCTCTCTTCCACCTCCCCCTTCTTCCATCCCTTTCCCCGACTTCTTTCCCCCATCCCTTCTTTCTTTCTTTCCTTTTTCCTTCCTCCCCTTCTTCCCAGAAAAGGACTCCCTCTGTAGCTCTAGCTGGCTTGGGACACACCATGAAGTCCAAGCTAACTTTGAACTCACAGGAATTCTCTTGCCTCAGTCTTTCTGGGGCTGGGATCACAGGAAGAGGCCCCATGCCTAGCCGAGTTTTGTCCTTTCTCTGTGAGTATTGTTGGATGCTGAAAATGGGGCTCAGGATTACTAGAAGACCTTCAGCTGGGAAGTGTACTTGCTGGAATGTTTGTAGAGGAGGGTAGTATAGACAGCTACTTCATGGAGGGGAGACAGTGCTATCAGGGACTAGGGAGGTCCAGNCCCTCGATGGTCCCCTCCCAGGGTCCTTGAAGGATCTACAACCAGCTGATGATTTAATCTTTGATGAAATGAAATGAATCTGTGTACACNAAACTCCTTAGTCCATACACTTTATTCTTCTGATAAGTTCTCTCTCTACACGGCTTCTATTCTGCTCTCATTGCCCATCTAGGTTCTTATCCATCTAGTTTCTTCCATCTTAGCTCCTCTCCCATCTCCTTCTTTCTCATCTGTTCTTACCCATCTCATACTTCCCCATCTGGCTCTTCCCCATCTTCNTTCCCATCCTCAGGTTCTCTCTCTAGTTCTTCTGTTCTTTTCTCTCCTCTCCATCCTCTCGCTGTTCTCCCGTCCCCCAGTTCTCTGAGCTATATTGTTATAAACCCAAGCAATTGCAATCCTCCCGCTCCAGCCAGGTCACCAGGGCTGAATTCCTGCAAGGTCATAAAGGCAGGTAAGAATTCTCTTCAGGCAGTGACCATCAGGCTTTCTTACAACCCCAAAGGGGAGTGGTACAGGGGGAGGCCAACACTGAGTGGAGTGCTAATAACCGGTTAGTATATCAAAAGGGGAATTNATGTGCTCAACCTACATTCCTAGAAGTAGTTAGGGGTCTATAAAGTTNGTAAGGCAGTATAAGGGTCTCAGCTAAAATTGCACAAGAGATAAAACTATCCACCTGACCTAGGAAACAGGTGTTGTTTCATTTGACCTTGATGCTTAAGTCTGTTCTTAGAGAGTACAGNGGTATCTCTGATAAGATACCTTCGTCCCTCTGGGATGGTCCTGACCAGGTGCTGCTAATGACAATTAGGGATCCTGGCTNCATTACTGCTCAGAAGGTTATCTATTCCTTTAGTAGAAGGGAAATTGTGTCCAAAGAATGATGGGAAAGCTACAATAGCACACGAGAAATTCATAGTAGGAAACGGCTAATGATCAAAAGCCAGTATCACCAAGACTCCTTGAGCCTGTTTGACCTCTGGAAGGCCCTTGGCTTCTTCCAGGTATTAGCTTTGTCATAATCAGCTGAAATCCTACTTTATATATTTTTGCGGCTTGCAGCACAGTGCCATCCAGCTAAGCTGAGATCCTGAGTTCAGATGCAGTCTGCTGTGGGCAGGACTGTAAATGAGTGCAATAGCAAGACAATGGAGAATGGTGGGCTGAGGCAAACCAAAGGGGTGCCCGCCATCTGCCAGGAGGCCAGGGTGCTTGGCTCTACCTGATCTATTTTGAGGTGATATGAGCCGGTGCTGTTGGAGTCTCAGGTAGCCCACTCTTGAACTCTCTATGTAGTCGGTTGAGGATTACTTTGCACTCTAAATCCTCTCGCCTCCATCTCCCAAGTGCTGGGATTACAGCGTGCACCATCATGACCTGTTCATGAAGTGCTGGGGATGAAAGCCAGGACTGCATGTGTGCCAGGCAAGCACTCTACAATGAAAGCTTTCACATTTTAGCCAGCACCAGCCTTGAGCATGCATAGTACAGCTGGGCTATAATGCAGAGGTGCATTTTGAGTCACTCTTTTCTGCCATTCCTAGTTTCTAATGTTGAGAAGTACCATACTGCCAGAATACTCACCTGTGAAGAGAGGAATGGTACAGAAAAGTCTGGCGTTGTTCTTGACTATTCAGATTTTCTTCTCCTTTCTAACAAGATTTAGAGTGTGTGTGTGTATGTGTGTGTATGTGTGTATGTGTATGTGTGTGTGTGTATGTGTGTGTGTGTATGTGTGTGTGTGTGTGTGTGTGTGTGTGTGTGTGAGTGTACGCCTGTGTGGATATGGATACTTGTGCAGAGGCTAGCAGGGGACATTAGGTCCCTCAGGGCTGGAGTTTTGAGTGTGTATGGGCTGCTGGGCTCATCACATGGGTACTGGGATCCAAACTCCTGTCCTCAGGACTGTGGATCTTAACTGCTGAGCAATCTCCGCAGTCCCCAGCTCAGAATTTCTATTGTGCATTTTTCATTTTTGTTTTTTGAGGCAGGATCTCTCGTAGTCCAGACTGGGCTTGAACTTGCTATATAGCTGAGCACGATCTTAAATTCCCGATCCTCTTGCCTCAACCTCCCGAATGTTGAGATTGTAGGCGTGTGGGGTCAAACCCAGGACTTTGTGCATGCTAGACAAACACTCCACCACAGGCACATCTCCAGCCCTTCTGCTGTGCTTTTNTGTGCCAACTGCCGATGACGGTGCCAACTATCTTGCACAAAATCCGTCCACTCCCCATACATGGCCTTCCAGCTCACAGTTAAAGAGATCAGCAAGTGCTCAGTAGACAGTTGTGGGCAAGAGCCAGGCCTGCCAATCCCTCTAGTCTGTCTGATGGTTCCTGGCTGGAGGCTGTGGGAGGTGCTGGGTGTGTTTATATCTTCTGGCTCTGGTGCTCTGATGGGAGGTTGAAGCTTGCAAATCCTCACTTCCTCTCTCCTCCTTTCCTCCCTCCCTCCCTCTTCCTCCATGTCTATCTGATTCTTAGGTACTTTGTGCTGAAGATTTCTGCAGGGATTGAATATCCGGGTGAGATCAGGTGGCCCTTGGCCTTCTGCCTCTTCCTGGCTTGGGTGATTGTGTACGCATCGCTGGCGAAAGGAATTAAGACTTCAGGAAAAGTAAGAACTTGGCTTTATCTGAGCATTCTTCTATCCCCTCCTCCTCTTTTGCCTTTTTTTTTTGAGACAGACAGGGTCTTTCCTCCTGCAGCCTTCCGAGCCCCTGGGGGCTTCCCATGCTGTGTGTTTTATACTGTTGTCCCTGCTTGAGATGTGACACTTGGCAGAGCTTCTGATTTACTCTTAACTTCTATTCCCCCCAACACATAAAAAACCAACTTTCTCATCTTAGCTATTTCAGGGGACTTGTGTTTTCTCAGTTTGAAGGTGAATGATGTTGAGCTGGGGGGTGTTTCAGGCCTTCCAGTTCCAACATTGTTCTGTCTGAGCACTTGCTGAAGGAGCTATCAGGGCCCACACATTCTCTAAGATCAGGTTTCCAATCTGTAAAATGGGAACTGGGATTGAGGTCTGAGGACCCCACTGGCTCAAGATGAGCACTGTGGGCCTATAGAAAGATGGAGGATGCTAAAGGGACCACGCAGCCATGTCCAGGGTGGCCTGTGGTTTCCCNATGTCCTTGCCTCCCAAGGCTTGGACCTGAGCTGAATGGCAGTTCCATCTTCTATAAGGATGCTTAATGCAACCAGCCAAGTGTCTGCTCAGCCACAGTCCCACAGGCTAGAGATGGAGATGATGTAGCCTGACCATGGCCCACTGGCAAGATTGCAATCACTTTCTAGCTGTGAAACCGTGGATAAGCCAGTCAACCTTGGGAAACTCTCTTCTTATTCTCAGCCACCTAACGTGNTAGCCCATACCNTGTAGGATTTCCACAAGGGGATAAGAATGCATATAAAACACCTGGTTATGGCCAGGACTTCCTGAGCACTAGCTCCTTTCACTTTGTTCTCAGTGCCTGATGGACTAATGGTCATCCCGTGAGCATCTCAGAAATAGTGACTTCACTAGGGAGGCAGGAAGAGTAGGCATCNGTGGAGAGCTCTGGGTGGGGTACCACTGATTGGTCCACATGCATCAGTACATCAGTGTNCTAGCACCTGCCTTGTGGGTCCACTGACACCCATCTACAGACAGGCTGGGCTCATCTAGCTGCCTGCTGTCACACAGTTTGTAAGAGGCGGCAGGGGCATTGAACATGGGTCTAGCTCACTGCAAAGCCTAGAATCTATATGACTTTCTCACTCTTTCTCTGTAAGGAACCATGAGTCCCCATTTGCATGAAGCTTCAGGGTGCCAGGTCTCCCAGCCCAGCTCTCTCTATCATTGTAATTTTGGAAAGTCTCAGGGTGCATCAGGGCCTTACTGTGCTTGTTTGCAAAAATCTAGGACTAAAATAAATATTCTGTAAGTTTTGTTGTTGTTGTTGTTGTTGTNTTTGTTTGTTTGTTTTCTGAGGTCGGGAATAACTGTACAGTTCTGACTGTCCTGGAACTTGCTGTATAGATCAGTGTGCCTTGAACTCATGGAGATCTGCCTGTCTCTACCTCCTAGGTNTTGCCTCTGAATATGCACGTGGCCTCTAAGAGTCCTTTAAGCTCCGTTCATCTGTGCTTTTGTTGGAGGGATTAGAATTTAAGCATTGGGGCTGGATTTGTAGGCTTTGGGGAAAAGGAAGTTTAAAGCCGACTGGAACCAGTAAGCTTGGCAACGACCACTGCCATACTCATCCTGCTTCACTTAGGAAGGTTTCTAATCAAATATCAATGAAGACTTTTTTTTTCTTCCTCAAAATGAGGAATGCCACCAAGAATCATGAGCTGCAGTTTCTTATCCTGCCCTGGGTTGTACTGATATAAATCAAAGATAGTTACTTGAGAGCCAGAGGGAATGGGGGACTGAGGTGCTCATATGTGCTTGGCTCCTTTGCAATGGAGATCCCACAAGCCCTGCCCTGGCCAACAGAGACGCCCTCTTTCCCTGGGGTGATGTGAGCTCAGTTCCTCTATGCAGCACCCAAGGGGACAAAGTTGGCCCTTTGGNGACACGGCCTTTGAGCTCCACAGGTGGTCAGTAGGCAGCCTAAAGGGCAGATCTCTGGCCCCTGGGGCTGCTCTGCCAGAAAGCCCAAGCAGCACAGCAAAGCGAACCTAATTAGCTGTCTGAGTGGGGCTCCTGCTGTGAGGAGGATGCCAGCAAGGGTCAGGCCACTCGTTGTCCCTCCTGCCAAGCAGGATTCATTACTGCTCACATTCAGTTCTGAGAGTCCGTGTGTACATGCTGATGCCCACCTGACCCAGGTAAGCAGAGTGCAGAAAACCTCCGCCTGCTGCTCGCTCACATCCAAGGTGGAAGCCGAAGGTTACTCTCTCAGTTCACCAGGAGCGGAGGGACTGGACCTACACATGGGGCTACGGACAGGGTGAAGTGAGAAAGCCCCTGGGGTGTGAATTTAAGGAGACACTCACACTCGCTTGTAGGTCCTTGCGAGGGGCACCTTTTGAAGTTTTGCATCCTAGACACCTCACATGCCCACCGTTAGCACCCAGCCCCCATTTCTGGTCTGGCAGCTCACAGAATGACACTAATGGAAACAATGGCTTTGGAGTGGCTTCAGGTTTGGTCCATGATTTAATCCCCTGGGTCTCAGCTTCTTTCTCTCATGCCACAACAGCCACCTGGGAACAGCTGGCTCAGCGGGCTCAGTTGATGCCAAGTGAGAAGTGNGGGTTTTTATGGTTCCTCCCTCGGGCCCTTGTGGACTGGGGAGTTTCTTCTCTGTGTCCTCCGGTAGCTTTCCCTTCCCATCAGCCCCAAGTCAGGTGGTCCTCAGTTGCTCCTTCCCTGGTGGAGGTAAGACACGAGCCTGAATGTGCCCAGGCCCTGCCTTGAAGTCTCACCCAGTCTCATCTCACAGCTAGGAGGCCAGTCTGGCCAGCCTAGGGTGCTGGAGTGATTTTTTTTTTCCTCAAGGTGTCAGATGTCCTTGGGTTTTGGAATGTCTGTATACAAGGCCTTCATTTTTCCTTCAGACTTTAAGGGAGAGGAGAGAAGCAAGTTTGGAGATGTAGGAGGGGGATGGCTGCTGGCCCTCCCTCATTTCTGGGATCAGAGGGAGAAATAAGGTTCCATGGGTCAGAGAAGAGGGGACAGGATCAGCATGGTGGCTGTGGAGGGAAGAAGCAGCCAGCTCCTTCCAGGTCTGTAGCCAGCACGTGAGAGCGTAGCTTTGAGTGCCTGGGTGTTTCACTGACTGGAGGTCTCGCCTGTGGTCCTAGGCAGCCTCCCAGTCCTCTTCCTCTTTGACTGCCCCATCATGCTCCTCCAGCACCCTGAGAGGAACGTGCAGTTATTACCACCTGCAGGTACTGACACTTAGGTCCAGAGAACTTTAGCCACTTCCCAAAGTGACCCAGTTCATAATTGGAGGAGTCAGGATTTAACTCTGGCCCCTGTGACTATGGAGCTGAGCAGGCACAGTTCACTCCCTCCTCCCCCCATCTACTAAGTCTCAATCTCAAGCCCCTCCGTCACCCTGAGCTTGATTGACAGGTAAGAAAGTGCCACTAACTTGTCCTCATCCAGCGCATCTCTAAGTTCTGTTAACATTTCCTTCAGATGTTTCTTTACTCAGTACCCCCCTCTCTTCCCGAAGCCACAGCTACCTGTTTTCACTCCGGGCCTCCCATGCTCTGACCTCCTCCAGTACCTCTAGCTACCCCTCTCTCCACCCTTGTCCTTAGCCTTCTGCCATCCCTGTAGTGAGGGGACAGAGCATCACTTTTGTGTTCCTGTCTTGCCCACTCTCTCCCCCTCTTCACCTTCCCATCGTGTCTCCATACCTTCAGACACTCCCAGGCTTGGCACTGCATACTTCCCTTGAGTCCCACGAGTCTCCCATGAGCTACTCAGCCGCTATTCAGATACTGGGTTCTCTCCGTTATGTACCCCCTGTCTGTACAGCTGGTGTCTGTCACAGCACCCAGCTCACAGGAAGCCCTCCACAAAGGCCTGTGGAACTTAGCTGTATTTAATGACCTTCTTATGGTCAGACTCTGAACCAGCGCTTCTACACAGCAATTTGTATAATTCTCAGTATTGTTTTAGGACTGTTACTCTGTACCCATGTTATAGGTACATAAACTGAGGTTCAGAGGCCTTAGGGGGCTGTGCAAGATCACACCTCAGTGTCAGAGATTAGATATCATTTGAACAGAAGCATGTCTAATTTTAGAATCACAATCTCTTCACCTGGTGAGGCCATTTCACCTAGGGTGTCTGTGTAAGCCAGGATGGAAGGCATAAACCAAGAGGATTTATCTTTACTGGTGAAATTTGGGCCCCTTAGAAGAGATGGGTTAGGAATTTTTGGGAACACAGCACAAAGCCTCCCTCACCACCTGTGGCTTCTCGAACTGTTGATTAGTTGGTAGCTGGGCAGAATGACATCTCCCAGGCTTGATTGACAGGGAAGGAAGGAAAGCTCCCTGTATTCTTCTCCGTCTGACTTTGACCCCAGGGTCTTGTGTAGNTCTCCAGTGCCGTCAGTGCTTGGGGAGACCTCATTGTTGGGCATGTATGCCTGGGTAGCAGGTCCCCAGTCACCTCACCTCGGTGATAACCTCAGNGATGCCTGCTGACCTGCCTCTCCATCCCTCTGCCCTTCCAGGTGGTGTACTTCACAGCCACGTTCCCATATGTCGTGTTGGTCATCCTCCTCATTCGAGGAGTCACACTGCCTGGAGCTGGAGCTGGCATCTGGTACTTCATCACACCTAAGTGGGAAAAACTCACGGATGCCACGGTGGGCTCATTACTCTATTTATAGCAGACTGGAAGTGAGGGGAGGACTATCAGGGGTGGGCTACACTCCTGGATGTGGAACGGGAGGAACCAGCCTTCCCTGCCCCCATGGGAGTCCCCATGCCTACTTCTTCATGTCCGGGAGACCTTGGTGTGCTAAGGTGTTGACGGGGCAGCCGAGGGCTTTCAGATCCTGAAGTAGTGCTCTGCAGCTGGATTTGCAGTATAGGCCCTAATGAAGACAGGGGTCCTTTGAGACCTTTGGGCCACCTCACACCACCTCACACCACAACCTCACACCACCTCACACCACCTCACACCACCTCACACCACTTACTTGTTACTAATTATAGCATGTTGGAAGTAGAGCTTTGCTGGTTGGAAAATCAGAGCGGGAGCAGGTCTCCCTTTTTAACAGCCCCAGACACATTTGAATACTTCCTACACACTGATGTGAGAACAGCACATACTTACACACTCATACAAAACCCCTCCTGTGAAGGGTGACTGTGTGACTGCAGATGAATTTTCTCTCCTTAATGAAAACTGCTTTCCTGGGGTACATTAAAAACTCATGGCAAGGGTTGAGTTTGGCTGCACATACCACAAAGTTTCCAGATATTTCCAGCATAAATCAGATACTAGTTGATGTCACTCTTGTGGTAGCTAGTTAAGGGCCAGTTCAANCCTCTGTGATGTCATGAGGGATGAAGGGTCTGGTATTTCCTCCTCACCTTCCTTAGTGACTGGATTCCCAGAATGTCTGGTGCACCAGCCATCACATCAGCATTCCAGGTAGCACAAAGGTGTGAGAGAAGAAGGGAGAAGCATTCTTCCTCTTAAAGAGGAGAGATTNCAGAGGCTCCACATAGCAATTTATTTTCACACAGTTGGTCAGAGACTAAGTGACATGGGTGATTTTCCCCACGGAGCCTCCCTGTTGGAGAAGCTGGACACATGACTGCTTTCCCATCAATCATAGCTTTGTTTCTGAGCAGACAAGGAGAATGGGTGCTGGGTAGATGCAGGCTTTGCCAACCTCACACTTGAAATCTGCCTTTGCACTGTTTTAAGTACATTAAAATTTTCTTTCTCTCTCTCTCTCTCTCTTTCTTTCTCTCTCTCTCTCTATATATATATCTATCTTTTTATTTATTTATTTATTTATTTTTGTGTGTGGACATGTTTTAGGAGTCTGTTCTCAGATCCTTTGCTGTGTTGGTCCTGGTCCTCAGTTGTGGCAGGTGACTTTAATTACTAAGCCTTCTTACCAGCCCCCTTAAGGACAATTTCAAGACGAGATTAAATTGATGAACATAGGTCCATTGTAGATGCCATATACCCCCAGTGCACAAAGGCTTGTGTGACCTGGAACTTTATGAGGGTGGCCAGCAAGAATCACTCTCTGTCCACTTTGTTGTCACTCTTCTAAGATTAGAGATTGTGGAATTTCAGGTTTTGAGTGGCAATTGTCATNACACATAGGACTGTCAATTAAAATGGAGTTTTTTATATCCGTGACTGTATTTTGTTGCCATAGCTTGTCCTTTGGGTGTGTAAGTGCTTTGTGAGAGGGCTGTCCTATTCTGTCTGGTTGATGTGGTGGGGCATGGAAATACAAGTCTTACATAGATTGTTCCAACCTTGCTTCGACTAGACAGAGTTAGAATCTTCCAGCTGATTCCTGCTTTGGTTTCAGGCACAAGAGAGGCACAGCTTCCATTTGTGTGCTCACAGCTCTCTTGTCCCCAGTCACCTCCAATTTGCTTGAGAAGGTGACATGCTGGTCTCCCTCACTGACCTGACTCTCCCCACTTCTTTCCAGGTGTGGAAGGATGCTGCCACTCAGATTTTCTTCTCCCTGTCTGCTGCCTGGGGAGGGCTCATCACTCTTTCTTCTTACAACAAATTCCACAACAACTGCTACAGGTACATGTGACCATGAGATCCAGAGGGAGAAGGCCAGCAAAATGAGCAAAATGATGCCTCAGCAGACACCCAAGGCAGAGCTAGAGATAGGCCTTGGGCTCAGGAGGCACCACTGGCCAAGGCCTGGTCACTAACTCCTCCATCTGACCCCACTGAGCAGGACACAGAATGGAAACTGCTGGAGAGGTCACTGTGTCTGGCTGTGTCCTGTGGAAGTCCATGTATATAGTTATGGAGTAATCATGTGTGCAGTAGGGCCACTAAATACTTGATAAATACTTTTCAAAGGGTTTCATGGGAAAGACAGCCTGATGAAGAGGAAGGGACAGCATGAAGCTAGGGGCATTTGAGGATAGCATTGCAATGCGCTACAAATGCAAGGCACAGGCAGGATGTGACCCTCTGGACATCTGTTATCTCATCTATAGAGCACAGACAGAGAGCAACNTTTTTTGGGTAAGAGGTGATGCATGCAGTTACCAGAGGGGTGCTTTGTACATAGTAGGTACTCAATAAGCATCACCAGTCACTATCATTGTTCAAGATCAAGATGCCAGAATCAGGATATAAAGTTCAGNCCATGAGTCCTTGAAGAACAGGTGCCAGACTCAGGCGTTTGAAGAGTTTTGGTCACATTGCTCAACAGCTGCTGAGGCCAACTGGTCTGAACACCACCAGAGGGTAAAGCATTATTACTGTGTGCCACACAGGAAATGAGGCTGCATGGCATGGCAGCAAGGGCCNAGGCTGAGAGCTCGATAAAGCTGATTCAGTTTCTGTTTCACTACCCTCCCTTGCCTCAGTTTGCTCTTTAGGAAGCCCAGGACTTTGCAGGGCAGATGTTTTCTTCACATTCACTTTGTGCCAGGCTGAGTGAGCTGCAGACACCACTTTGTTCTGTGTTTAAAGCCCCCGAAAGAGAGAGTTGACATCATTGCCACCATTGCAGTCTGAGTGGAAGGAAACCTCACAGGGTCATTTTAGGTCATGCACGAGTGTCCTAGCAATGAGTAATTAGGTCATAGGAGCTACCATAGGAAATATTCTTTCACTCAAAATTGCAAGTGATTGCTGCCAACAGAGAGAGAGAGAGAGAGAGAGAGAGAGAGAGAGAGAGAGAGAGAGAGAGAGAGAGAGGAGGAGGAGGAGGAGGAGGGCTAGGATTCAGGATTTCAGTGTAGGCCCAATGCTCCATCTGTCTGTGACCTCACATTTGAACCTAGGCAGACTGGGAACCCTGGCTGTGTTACCTGCAGAAGGATCTAGAACAGTGGTTCTCAACCTTCCTAAAACCATGACCTTTTAATAGTTTCTCATGTAGTGATGATCCTCAACCATAAAATTATTTTCATTGCTACTTCATGACTATAATTTTTGCTATGGTTATAAATCATATTGTAAATCTTTTTTGAGTTAGAGGCTTGCCAAAGGGGTTGTGACTCACAGGTTGAGAACCACTGCTCTAAAATGAAGGCAGTGATGCCTGTCTCTTTCCTATTGTTTCTTTTGCCCTTCAAAGCCCTGTGAACCCTAGCCCCAGGATGCCCTCATAATATGGATGTCATTTCAATGTCCCACTGCCTTCTATTCCTCACATTGGGTTCCTGTCTCAGAATTCTCCAAGATCCTGTCACCTCCTTTTCTACTGTGGTGGCTGGGTTATCTCTCTATCATGATATCATAGTCATTTTGGGCTATTATTACAACAATACTTTACACTGGGTAATTTGTAAATGATAGAAATGTATTGCTCATATTTATAGAGATTGGGAACTCCAGATCAAGATGCTTGAAGATTCAGTGTCTGATGAGGTCTCCCTCCAAGTTCCATATGATACCTTATTGCTGCACACTGTAGACATCAGGGCAGCACACACCTCACAGTGTCTTTCATGAAGGCTTTGTCCTATTCATGGCATGAAACCATTCTTCCAAGGCCCTACCTTGTAATTTGACCACACTGGGGATTGAGTTTCATCATACTAATTTGGGGGAGATGTGAGCATTTAGCCACTGTGAGTTAGTTGTGACTCTGTCCTAAGCATAAGGCACTAGAGCTTCCCCTCAGATCCTTGGTGGGGTCATTATAATATAATATTATAATATATAATATCTTTATTAATTCTATGAGAATGCTACATAATGTATTTTGGTCACATTCACCCCATCCTCCTGAGTCCACCGCTCCTCCCTACCTCCCTTCCCTTTGTGTTTTTTTGTGGTTAGGAGAGACTGTCTCATGGCAGACATCCTGGTTCTCTGGCTCTGACCACCTTTCTGCCCCCTATGTGATGGTCTCTGAGCCTTGGGTAGAGAGGTTGTGTATCAGATGGGGAACTGGAGACTGGCACCNCACAGCCAGTTGTTGTCTGNGTTTTGAACAGCTGTGGCTTTCTCAAATGGTTTTCATCTGCTGAAAAAAAGTTTCTGATGAGGCGTGAGAGCTACACTTTTATCTGTGGAAATAAGGATGCCTATTTAGAATACAGTTGAGATTACACTGGTTTAGGAAAGTGACATTGAGTCTTTGAGGGCAGTTTGGATTCACAGAAGGGCATCTGTGCTCAGGACTGCTTGTTCTTTCCTTGGATGAATGTATGTGCGCAGATGACGAGTCCATAGGTGGACACACGCTCACGGGTACACAGATACTTGGCACATATTTGTCCTTACCCATCCCTTCCTACTCTCAAAGTTCACCTAACCAAACTCTGGTTTCTTCCTTCCAGGGACACGTTAATTGTAACCTGCACCAACAGTGCCACTAGCATCTTTGCTGGGTTCGTCATCTTCTCTGTCATCGGCTTCATGGCCAACGAACGCAAAGTCAACATTGAGAATGTGGCCGACCAAGGTACAGGGCAGTTGTCACCTTGCTATGGCAGGAACTTTGATGGTTGAAGTTGGGGTACTCAAGTGTCTTGACAATGACTTGACAGGCTCCAGTGGGAAGCTCACAGCAGAGTTAGAGTTGGCCTTTCTAAGACAGGGGTTGTTCTAGGCCCGTTTCCTCTTCCTCCATTGTTTTTTCTTTCGTTTTCCTTGCTTTCTTGAATGTGCTCCAGCCTGCACTGGTCAGGGCTGTTCCTGCTAAACCTGTTAGGCATGAGCAGGGGATTCATTGGGCAGCCCACAGCCCTGCTCTTGGTGCCTGCTGCAGATGACAGTGCCCACACAGGGCCCTGTAGAAACCTAGTGCTGATGCTTAATGAGCTCCGGCTTGACTTCAGGGAGCCTTGTCCTTACGAAGCACTTTCCTAATTGTTAGGTCAAGTATGTTCTCAAGGCTTTCTGCTTAGTTAGCATTGCAGATCTGCAGTTTTCTCCCCAGTGAGTGACAAGGTGGTGGGGGTGGGAGTGTGGAATAAATGTTTACACTGCACCCAAATGATGCTAACATTTGCATAGTGCTTTTGAGATTGTAAAGAGCTGTCATTTCATCATATTCAACTTATATTTCTAGGACAGCATTTGTAGAGGGAGTAGTTAAGATTTTTATTAACTTTATTTCCACTCTTTCTGGTTCTACAGAGGATTAGGATATTGCAAGGTCATGTCGACTGGGGACCCTCGTGGAGATTGTTAGTCATTCTGCTTGGCCTCTGATTAGGCATATCAGCTTCAGTGCATGGGGACTGTGACAGGTGCAGAGAGGCATGGCCATGAGCCCCAGACCCTCCAGAGGTGGGAGGCTTGTCTGGCAGTTGTCATTCAAGTGGCTCCCAGTGGTTCTCAGAGTAAGCACACAGGAGAGTCAAGCTCTAGAAGGTCACCTTTTGAGAGGGNTGACCCAGTCTCTTCCTGTTCACCAGGGACAATTAATCACTGCTTCCACTTATGCCAATACAGCCTTAAGGAGTTAGGGTCCCAGCATATCCCAGGGGTGTCATTATGTCTCCCTGGAGAGAGTGTGAGCCCCNAGAGATGCTGGTTCTGTATCGGTAAGATGCGCAGTGCTTTCTCCTGGCTGAGAATTCTCCAACTCCCTGGGAGGCAGGACGTGCTGAGAAGGCCTTATCCTCGGGCACCGAGCCACCCCTAGCTGTTCTGTAACCTCAATTTCTTCCAGCAGAGTCATCGAGGCTGATAGTTTCCGCCCCACTTTCTAGAATATCTGAGGCAGTTTGCCTTTTTTTTTTTTAACCTATCTTGTTGGGAATTAGTGGATAGACTGACAAAAATAGTAATTGGGGACACACAGGCCACTTAAGCTAGCTGCTCTGAGCTGTCTCCTGTCCCAGCAGGGCCAGGAAGGACAGGTGCTATTAACCCTCAGATAAAAATTTGCATGTCTTCGAGGTGAAAAGCAGCAGGAAATTTCCANCATGTCTCTCTGAAATTCCCTTTTCTGTAGTTGTTCACTGCCTCCNTTTTACAGGAAGGAGAGCACCTCTAACTCAGGCCCAGGAACCATGGGAACAGTGGGGCTCGTTCCCCGGGGAGGGACCATGAGTCTTGAGACCTCATCCCAGACCCTTGTGGGACTCACATATATTCTTTATTTAAAAATTTATACATTTTTATTGTTTCTTTTAGGAGNTTATAATATAATTATATAATTTCCCCCTTCCCTTTCCTCCCATATACCTCTCTTTGCTCTCTTTCAAATTTATAGCCTCTTTTCATTAATCGCTGTTACATGCATGTATGTACATGTACTTGTACATATATGTGTGTGTATGTGTGTGTTCATATATGTACATACATACACGCATACATATATATGTATATTTCTAACTGCTTGGTCTGTCTGATGTTACTTGAATGCATGTTTTCAGGGCAGACCATTTGGTATTGGATAACCAGTTGGTGTGCTCTTCCCTGGGGAAGACTATTTCTCCTGCTCTCAGCATTCCTTAGTTGCCTGTAGTTTTTTGTGTAGGGTTGAAGCCTCGTGACCCTTCCCGTCTTCTTGGTATGTCTACTGTTGTCCTTGTTCGGCTCATGTTTAGGCAGTCACATTGGTGAGGCTTTATGGGTGCAGCTCACACACACACACACACACACATACATACACACACATACACATACACACACATACACACACATGCACACACACATACACACACATACACATACACACACACATACACA
>LZPO01108103.1:47812-59208 GCA_001675575.1 Neotoma lepida | reverse complement strand
TTTGACCTTTTGGGTCTGGGTTACCTCACTCAGGATGATATTTTCTAGTTCCATCCATTTACCTGCAAATTTCCTCTGGCTTTTGGGAGTCCTTTTTGGGCAAGCCTGAAAGAAGTTGTTTGTAATTTCTATATTTCCCAGTAGGTGGCACTAGAAACCAGATAAAGAGTTCACTTTTCACTACCAGACACCAGCTTTGCTTAAGATGCAGGATGGTTAAAACCTAGTGCAATGAAAATCCATGTTTTCTTCATTTGTTTGCCTCNCCTTTTTTTCCTGTCTCAGAGTGTGTTTTAATCAAACTGCATCTTTCTGAAACACTAGAGGCTTAGATAGAAAATCCATTCCTCAGTCTTTGTTTTCTACATTGACAGCAATAGCTTACCCACATCCATCCCCATGGTCTGAAAAGTCCCACCAGAGTTGGGGCTTGAAGACTGAAAAGTTTTAAAGACAGATGCTCAGAGCTGAAGTGTGTGGGGAGCCAGGTTTGGCTTGTGGGTGTGAGGATGAGGGTGATGCCCGTTGTCTGCAGATGCTACAGTAGCAAATCCTGTCCCTGCTGACCTTTGACCCCCTCATCTCCACTCCTCATGGTTTATTATCAGCTGAGTCAATGTTAGAGTTTGTTCTAGATGCTGCCCTCCTTTTCCCCTAGTCCCAGAAGAGTGTTAGACTTTTCCCATGCTCTGTGGAAAAACACCACGAGGCCATCCTCCTCCTGCTGCTGCTAGGGGGAGGTGTGTTTTGAGGCAGGCCCTTTAGCAGCCTTGTCATTNAAGTTTACACCCATGCTGTCTCTCCACTTTACAAATGTGTGCATCGAGGCTCAGAGAGGGTAAGGAACTTGCTCTAGGCCACAAGGCTGTAGAGCCAAAACATTGCCTCTGAGGTAGGGTGGGCTTCAAGCCCAACCTATGCATTCTGACAGTCTAGTCTCCCAACCTTGGGTGGAGAATGGCCAGTTTGAGTTAAAATAGTTCAGTCTTCAGAATCAGGGATATGGAATTCTAGGAACTTGTTGTTTCTCATTTTCATTCTTGGACAGTTTCTCAGTTCTGCTTCAATTTGCTAGATTTCATGTCAGAAGCTGTGGAGATGCCCTGGGAATGTCTTGAGGTAGATTCTCTGTGCTGTTTGGAGTGAGAGATGTGGTCAGTTCCATCATCACTAACCAGTGGGTCTCCTTTGGTAGCTGTCAGTCAAAGGCAGGGGTGGGCACGACTCAGTGGCTAAATCTCCATCTCTTGTGGCAAAGCCTACCCCAGGGCAGGCTTTCATCAAAGCTGACTTGGCAGAGGGAAATTTATGGCAAGCAACTAGCTTGTGCCTAAAAGTTTGATGTGATATTTGCACAAGTGAAAATGGGTGTCAAAGGTCTCAGCCCTGCCTATATTTTGCCATTTACCTTCCATAGTATAGCTATCTTTGAGGTCTTGGCCTAGGGTGAGATTATGGGTTTAAATTACTTCAGGGCCTCTGAAATAAAATCCATCATTCTTCTATGTGCCGTTGTGGATTTATGGAGCCATAAATATCCTCATGCAATTATCATATGCATAGTCTGATCACGTTACTGAGTAAGGCACACACTTTAGCAGATGCATTGCTATTTATATAGTAAATGCTGTAATGACATCAGGCCATACTTCCAATAGCCTGGCTAATGAAGCTTAGTGACTCCGGGGGCAAATGTTTGAAAAGGGGGCCAACATAGACTTCACTTTCCACGGGAGCCTTGTCTCCAGGCTCACATTGCTTTGAATCAGCGTATGAATTAGTGTTGCATTGGAAGACCCCCTCACCCTGGCGTTCTGGTGCTGTAGTGGCGGTGTAGATGCTTGTGCAGGGTTTCACACTTCTCCAAAATGCTCCCATCTGCTGTTTTCACTAAAATAATCATAATGCCCTCCAATCACTCTGTGACTCCACAGCTCAAGGTAGGAAGAGAGAGAGGTAGAGCTGGGGAAAGGCCTTATGTGGACAATTTTAGGCCAGTGCTCCCACAGGCAGGAAGAACACACAGAACCACATTGTATTGGGAAATGGTACCTACAGGCTGGGCGGGGCTGTCTAAAACCCGGTTCCCTATAAAGGTGACTCTGTCTTCAGTACGTGCCCTCCCTTAGCCCTCTTCAGCTGCCCAGCCCAGCCTTTGGATGGAGCTCAGAGCTGTTGCCAGTCGAAGTATGATAATGGGCAGAATCCAAATCATGCCCTTTTAAAAAATGAGGAAGGACTCTGGAGTAAATGCCAGACTTCTGTCCCCAGAAAACCCCAGCACTGTATGTATGTATGTATGTATGTATACATGGTGTGAAATGTACCCATTTTGTAGCTGAGAAGTCTGAGAGGTCCCTTGGCTCATTAGCAGTAGGGCCAGGTCTCTGGACTCACTGGTGATGACACTGTTTACCTTGAGTCAGTGGAGGGGGCTGCACATCTTCTCTCTTTGACATGGCTTATTACAGGACCATGCTTCTAGACCAGTCAGCTCTGGGGGACCATTTTGCATCTCACACAGTCAACTTTAGAGGCAGCTCCTATATGTGGGCCATTCCTCATTCAAGGAAGAAGCCAAGTATATTANATTAAAAAGATTGAAATATATAAATTTAACACATCTTTCCTCCATTATAATAAAGGCTTGATTATCAATGATAGTTCAGAAAATCTTTTTAGAATTCCCAACATCCCCTCTCCTACCTGTCCCTGTGAGTCAATGTGCTGTTTCTCTTGGTGTGGCCTCTCTGTGTGTAGACACATGCCTACACCCTGCTGACTTCCTATGGGATGGCAAACACAGGAGCAGTAGCTGAGTGCATGTATGCCACCTTCATCTCCTTGGAATTTACTTTCTTCAATTAGAAAATCCCTTTTCAGATGGACAAGAGTATACACATAAAGTATAAAGTAATAGAAATGAAACCACAGAGCGCATGCGTGTTGAATGAACGACTCACATCATCACCCTAATGTACCTTTCTCTTCTCTCCTAGTTCATCCTTTGCTTCAGCTTCTACCAGTGGGAGCCCATGACCTATGGCTCTTACCGCTACCCTAACTGGTCCATGGTGCTTGGATGGCTGATGCTCGCCTGCTCTGTTATCTGGATCCCGATTATGTTTGTGATAAAAATGTATCTGGCTCCTGGCAGATTTATTGAGGTAATTCTACTGGCTCCTTTCCCCCTTTCTCCCAAGGGAGAGATCCTAAAACCTCTATGCATTAAAAACAAAAGATTCAGTAAAGATTCAAGAAGGATACTGGGTGAGTAAGCGATTACAGTTGCCACCGATTCTATTAAACCCATTTTTATTATGTATTATTCCTGTAACAGAGGAGCCCAGCCAATCATCAGGCTGAGCTGTTATTGTGCTATTCCTCACTGTGCTGGCAGTCCTGTGATGGATGATCCCAGTGTCTCCACTTTCCTAGAGCTTCTATCCCCTCCTCCTCNGGCTGCTATTTACACCTTGGAGTTTGTTTTTTTTAACCACACATAGGGTTTCCCCTTCNCTAATGTTCCTCTACATCCAAGTCTCCTCCCTCCCAAATGTCACCACTGCCCCCTGTTGTTCCTGGGTTAAGAATGACTGAAGAGTCAAGCTGATTAAAAATATGACTGTCAGGGTATAATATGCATTCCAGGGCATGGCTAGAACTAGGGGAGGCTGGCTTTTCTTTACCAACTGTCATAGTTAGATTTTTTGTTGCTCCGATAAAACCATGACCAAAAGCAGCTTGGGGAGGAAGGGCTTATTTCACCTCGGTATTCCTAGGTCTCAATCCCTCATGGAGGGAAGTCAGGGCAAGAGCTTGAGGCAGGAACCTAGAGATAGGAACAGAAGCAGAGACTATGGAGGAGTGCTGCTTACTGGCTTGCTCCTTATGGCTTCCTCCCTTTGTTTTCTTATATAACTCAAGACCATCTTCCTGGAGTGGCACTGCTACAGTGGACGGGGCCCTCCCATGTCAATCATTAATCAAGACAATGTCCCAAGACTTGCCTATAGGCCGATCTGATGGAGAAAATTCCTTGGTGGTTGGCATTCCCTCTTTCTAGATGACTATAGCTGTGCCATGCTAACTAGCACACCAAGCCAATCCCTATCTGAACCCATTTTACTCTTGTTCTGAAAAATAACCCCTACCTTTTCCATAGAGTGGGTGGGACTGCTATTTGCTTCAGCTGTCACTGAAGAACCACCTAGCTTTTGTTACTTACGAGAAGTCACTTGTTCAATCACACCTGTAATTCTAGCACTTGGGAAGTAGAAGCAAGAGGATCAGTTCAAGGCCATCCTTAGCTGTATAGTGAACTTTAGACTAGCCTGGGCTATATGAGACCCAGTCTCAAAGGAAAAAAGGACTCTTTGCCCAGGTGGGCTGGGAATGAGTGAACTCTGCCTCCATCCTGAAGGCATTTGAACCATATCAGCACTGGATCAGGGTCTGACCAAGCGGCACCTGGAAGCTTGTCAGAAACGCAGGCAGTCAGGCTCTCATGACTGCACNGAGCTCAGTGGAATCTTGGCCTCATCTTTCAGTGGAATCTTGGCCTCATCTTTCAGTGATTTAGATGCATGCTCAAGTTTGGGAAGTGTCTAGACCAGTGGTTTTGAATCCGTCAGGGTTAGGGTTAGGGTTAGCTAATGCTATGACCCCTTAATACAGTTTCACATGTTGTGGAGACCCCAACACTAAAATTATTTTTGTTGCTACTTCATAACTGTAATTTTGCTACTGTTGTGAATCATTATGTAAACATTTTTGGAGCTAGAGGTTTGCCAAAGGGGTTGCAACCCACAGGCTGAGAACTGCTGATCTAGAGCAATGCAAAGAAGTACCTGTTGACTGGAGTGGAGAATGACCATGTGGGGTCTGCTCTTGGGCAGCTAGATCCAGATGAACCTGCTGTAACCTCTGCTACTATTGTTGCAGCCTGGAATTCTCTAGATTGATGGGTTGGCTGTGCAAATTTATTATGGTTAATTTGGGACACAAAGGTTGCAAGCTGATGATTAAGGGGAGATTAAACTAACAGCTATAAGAACCAGACTCCCTTTAATAGGTAATAAACATATAATTATTCCCTCTTATATAGTAAGAAGCAAGCTTTCTTTTTCTTTTTCTGGATGTTTTTGTCAGATTTTCTTTTCTTTTCTTTTTCTTTTTCTTTTTGGTTTTTCGAGACAAGGTTTCTCTGTGTAGCTTTGCGCCTTTCCTGGAACTCACTTGGTAGACCAGGCTGGCCTTGAACTCACAGAGATCCACCTCCCTTTGCCTCCCGAGTGCTGGGATTAAAGGAGTGNGCCACTACCATCCGGCCAGATTTTATTTTCTATAAAAACTTCATTTGAAGGACTAGAGACACCCCATTATTTTAGAGCTAACCTATGTGAACCTGCACTGCTGAACCAAGTCAGAAATAGATATTTTTGTCAACAGATAATTAAAATCTTTGTTTGTGATTGGTGATGTATCTTCAGGGTTGGCTTTTTTCTTTGCCATTTATATACTTTTGGGAAATATGCTAAACAAAATCCAATTATTTTGATGTAGCAACCCACCATTGAGACTATAGAGCAAATATAATTGAGCCCATGGCTTTCTCTGTTTGGGAGCAGAAGTAGAAATTTGTGGGTTCTCTTCACTTGGTAGGGGGAGATGTATAATTAAAATCTGGGCCCTTTGTCTTCTACTAATCTTGTGCAAGGCAAACATGGAACAATCACGAAAGAACATAATGTTCTTTCAGGGTGATGTAAACAATTTCAAGTGAACCAAACCGAGTCTTGATTTTTCTATCCTTGGCCTGGTTAATGAACATGAGCTAGCCTTCCTGATTTTCTCCCTCATTGCAGGAACCTCTTGGCTCCAGTGAGGGATCTGGAGCAGTGGTCCCTAGCCTTTTGGATGTGGCTAGGGGTGCCATAGAGGAAGAAGGTGCAGTCCTGTTCTAACTATGTGTGTCTTTGACTTTTTGCAGAGGCTGAAGTTGGTATGCTCACCACAGCCGGACTGGGGCCCATTCTTAGCTCAGCATCGTGGAGAGCGTTACAAGAATATGATCGACCCCTTGGGAACCTCATCCCTGGGACTCAAACTGCCAGTGAAGGATTTGGAACTGGGCACCCAGTGCTAGTGCAGTGGTGTGGATGGTCCTGTACTACTCCGGGTTTTCCCTCTGCCTCCCCTTTACACTTTTCCCAGCTTTATTCCCAATTTTCTTCTTTCTCCCCACACCTNGCTTCACAGCCGTGCATGAGAGTGTTCCATAGAAAAGTAGGACATAGTGTCTGTCGCATGCTGTAGTGAGAGTCACACAGACCACTGGAAGCACTGTCTGCCTGTGTCTGTGATATCAGTTTCTAGAAGGATTGATCCCCTGATGGGGTGCTTCATTCATCCTGCAAGGGAGTGGGGTTGACAAGTGAGTGCTGGCAGGTGCATGGTTTGGCAGTAGAGAAATTCTGATGTGTGTTCTCATTGCTGGAAGGAGTAGGGCATGAGGAGAATGCGGACTTTCAAGACTGTTGATTTGGACTCATCAATACCGTCCAACTGAGCTGGGCAACGATTTCATTCAGAAGCTCAAAGTTCAGGTCAGGTGCATTTAGGCAGATGGCAGTGCTGGAATTTGTTCTGGATGCAGACAAGGCTGGTAGGTGGACTCGGGCACCGCTTGGTGGTTTGGTTTGCATATTCATTTCCTTCATTTTGACCAAATATACCATGCTTCATCTCTCTATGCTGTGGGTCTGAAGGGACTGTCTGTTCTCTTCCCTTAGTCTGTCTGTTCTCCTCTTCTTCCTCCTCCTCCTCCTCTCCTTCCTTCTTTGTAATAACCACATTTGGGAGTTAATTCTTTGGGTCTTTTCTTCCCCCCTCTGCACAAGAAGCCATGCTTTCATTTGCATGTCAACTTTTGTACCGCTGTTTTATTTGCCATGATGTCTTTAGTACCATGGTTCAGCACCATGATATGCTGTCTCTTTGCCTCCAAATCTCTTTCTATAAGCTGTAGATACCTTGTCTTTCAACCTCTGGGAAAATGAGACTTACCCAGTTCTGTCTATACATTATATATATATGGGACACAAACTCTTAAACAATACTTTCTCAATTTTTACTCCTTTTTAAGTAACAGTAAATGCCAATTGTGGCCATAGGGAAATCAGAGAAATTAAAAGATTGGTAGAAAGCAACCATATTATTCCTCATCCCTGGGGTTGTACATCTTAGGTCACTGTATTTCCAGAACTTTCTGATAAATGCAGCTTAGCTAGATAGTGAGTAAGCCAATTAAGACTATAGCTCTTAAGACTGCATTTAGCCAGTTCAATTTCTAGAACTCCCTGTCCACAGTGTTCATTGTCACTGCCCTCTAGTGAGAATGAGCCACCCATCTGCAGAGCCTGGCCAGGCCGTACCCTTTATTACAGTGTCTCCCAAGCAGGCATATATGAAATTCGTAAAATGTCGTGTGTGCTCATGCAGTATGAACACACAGCATGTAGTGGTGTTTTCTGTCCTTATAAATATCTTATGAATCACCACAAAGATGGCGAGTTTAGAGTAGCATAGTCTGGGCTTTTATTTTTTTCTCTTACAGTATTAATATTGCAACCTAAAATCGTTTCCTCTAGGGGAGACTGGTTCAATCATTTTCTTATTAGTTTATCTTCATATAACAGGGTCTCAGGCAAAGTTTTCAGTTCAAATCTTGTATATTGATGTGACATTTCCATTCCACACAATGGCAATGATGCCCCAACAACAGATTTTAATGTATCCTTTTAAAAGATGACTCCATTTGTGTAAAGTGTCTGAAATCATTGGACTGGACTCTCCCTTTCCTAGGGCAAGTCCTCACATCACCTGCCAACAATCATGGGTACTTGGATTTCCCACAGNAGCCATGACAGGCTTTAGGGACGGGATCGTGGTGGNTTTTGAACTCCTGGCTTTCATGTCTTTTCTATCAGAGTTTGCCTTCCCTCTTCCATTTTCTCCTTTCTCCCAATTTTCTAAAAGTAGATCTTGCTAGACTGTCACAGATATGGAGCCTCAGGCTTCCCCTATTTTAGGGAGATGAGCTGTGGGCTCAGTTGTCTCCTGTCCGCTGTCATTATGTTTCCCCCAGAAAACCATGCTTATGAGCAGCCCCATTCCTGCTCCAGTACTGCAGGGTAGTACCAACTTTGGTGGTGTGTGTGACTGGGGAGGTCAGTCTGGGAACTACCAGCAGCCCCACTAGTTTGCAGGTTAAGAAAAGCGCAAAGCTGGCCCTCAGCACACATGGGGTTTGTGCTTGTGTTGGGATGCATTGCTTCTGGCTTCCTGTTTTCCTCTGGGCTGGAATTGGGACTGGTGCTGGATGCCAANCCAATTTGCTAATTTTTGCCTCTGTGATTAAAAGAAGGGAGTGAGGGAGGCTGTGGGCACTGCCAGATGTGAACTGAGAGTTGGCTTACTGGAGACCTCATTGTGTTTGTAACTGGGGCAGCTACAGATGTGTCTAGTAGGATATGTTTAGGAAAGACCTAGAAGCTGCCCCTGAGTACTTGTCCATTTTGTTGTTGTTGCTTTGTTTTTCTTTCCCTAGTTTTATATAAAAACTGCTCAGAATGACAAAGTAAGAAAAGGTTCCAGGCTTAGCTGGACACAGCTGCCTTTGAAGTTTAGTTTTGTCCACATTCATTGCCACATTCAACTTCAAGGCTCTCCCTGGCAGGGAGGAGTGGTGTCTGAGTAGCTTCCATTCATGGTGTATCTCAGCATATGCTTCCTGAGGACTTGGTCAGGATACCGAGAGGGGATATGTATCCATCTAGATGGATTGTTCCATGCTACTAAAATGCACACTCGATTGGAAGAAAAAAAATGAATGAATAAATAGGAAATGAAAGCACTGTCATAACTGCCACCTGAGCTTCTCCCTTGACACTCAAGACTTCGGTTCCCTGTGTGGAGTGGTGGGGAGTTTTCCATCTGTGAGATGATGTCATACCACCAACCAATAAACTCATTCAGAGAAAAACAAGCCATATGTGAAAAATAGTAACCCCTTAATATCCTTAAAACAAAAAGCACCATGTATTTATTAACTATCAGTGTTGTGGTTTCTTATGCAAACCTTTGTGTAATTGTCTTGCTCACTAGAAACTTCTTCTAATCTCCTTCAGGCTGTGTTTGTTGTGAACAAATGTGTCCAATTCTGGTCTTTTGTGGTAGTTGTTTTATCTGCCCCTGTGTATTTCTATTCTGCATGATATCTGTGGTCAATGCAAGATCTTAATGACCTTGACGTCTTTGGAATTTTTGATGAGTTTTTAAGGTGTAAGAGCTGCAATTGATGTGTACTTCAGGGAATGGCACTTTAGAAAGAGTTGAACACAAGGACTTTGGTTGGATGAGACTCCAATTTCTCTATGCTGGCACAGCACTGAGGGGGTCAGGGTTTTGTTTCTCTTGTGTTATCTATATGTGCCTCAGCGCTTCTCAGTTCCTTTCTGTCAGCATGGGCTTCCCAGGCCTTANATCGACACTTTACTCTTCATCTCCTTGGCCATGGGTCATTGTCCTCTTCCCAGAGGCTAGCACAGTAACTGTTGCTGGATGTGCAATGGAGAGGTCATCCTGACTGTGGTATTGGGATTTGGGTCTGCATTGGCACGAGTGAGGGTGTTCTGTATGGTAGGTTGACATGCAAGGCATGGAGGCCAAGGCCAGCAAGGCTGTTTCCCCTGTCTCACAATGTGTGTGATGTATAGCTGGCCTGAGGTTTGGGAGTGAGACTTCCTGTCTTTCTCTTGCTTATCTGTGCTTGCCTAGAAGAACCACTGTGAAATATGGTCTTGGCATAGGTTGCTGTAAACTGCCTGTTGAGAAAGGATTTCAGATGGGTGTTCATTACCCTTGAAAAGCAAGCTGAAGTTTGATTAGTTCTTCAGGATGACATCTCCAGGTAACCGGCTGCCTTACAAGTGTGTTCTATCACTAGGGTGATGTTTAGGCGTCAACTGGGAACTGCTGCGTCTCTCATTTGTCCGTGTCCTTTTGCACTTTATTATGGACCTATCAAGGAGTAGGTTAATTATTAAATTATGTACCTGGGTAGTGTTCTCAATGCAAGAATCCATGTGGGCACTATTGTTCACGAACAAAGATGTTTCCTAGTCAGGTCCTTATATTTTTTCATCANCTGTACATGAAGAAAATATATTATGTTACAAAATGATGCATCATATATATCTATCGTATAGAGTGCTTATTATATATTGTGCATTATTCATTTAAGAAGTCATTACTCTTGAGGCCCTACCTCAAATTTTGTATTTATGTGTACAAATGCAATTTATGGTATTATATATTTGCCTATTACATACTGTTATAAATTAGAGTTTATCCTAATAATGTATGAGTCCTCAAAAACCCCAAATAAATGTCAGTGTTTAAAACACACTGCTTGCCATTGTGTCTGTTACAAACCCATNACCACCACATTTCTTTTTTAACAAATGGACTTTAGGTGTGCCAAGGGTAGGCCGTTTTATTGTGAGAAGCCTGGCAGAGCTGTGAAAAATGACTCTTCTGAAAAAAGGAGGTATCATTGTGTTGTGTAGAAACAAATATCAATAAAATTGCTATATTTGCAGCCATCAGAACATACCATTGTACACTGAATTATTAATTAGTCCTCAGGGAGGGAGGGAGAGAGAAACAGAGAGGAGAGAGAGAGAGAGAGAGAGAGAGAGAGAGAGAGAGAGAGAGAATATAAACAGATCTGAATAGAGAGAGCTAGATAAATCTTTGTGTGTAGTACAATTATTATTTTGTCAGTTTCCAATTTTATTTAACTTCATTTAGNTAGTTCTTGATATATGCTAGGCTCCAGGCCAAATGAACTTGGTAGAAAAATCATCCTTGCTAAGTAAACAAACCAACAAATGTCCTTCTTCTCTGTTCAAGTAGGTGGAGCCCCTGGCTCTCTGTCCAGAGATATGCAGAGGAGGTCCTTCCTGTGCTATGCTCTGTCCATCTGATTGCCTTAAGCTGGAAGCTAGACTGCCTACTAATGAGCAAGGTGCTCACATCCTGTGTCCATCTTTTGCNTGAGAGTTAGATGGCTGCAGGATGGCCTGGACCCATGTTTGTAGGAGACACAGATGCTCAAAGCAGATACCGAGATCCACACACTGAAGCATGGAGTCCATCCTGTGGTCAAGCCTTGGCCTAGGAAAGGCCTGTGACTGTGGAGTTCCTACATCTGGGAAAGGCCTGTGACTGTGAGGTTCACACACCTGTGAGAGGCCTGTGACTATGAGGTTCACACACCTAGGAAAGGCCTGTGACTGTGAGGTTCACATACCTGTGAGAGGCCTGTGACT
>LZPO01108103.1:24067-39785 GCA_001675575.1 Neotoma lepida | reverse complement strand
CTGACACTTCACAGTCCCTTTCGTCACCTGCCCAGGGAAAGTCAGTCGTACATGGAATAAGTGGACAATGGTTTGCATACAGAATGTCCTGAAAAATAGAACAAAGGTCAGAGGAATGTATAGGTAAAACTTTCCCTCTTCATAAGCTGTGCCACTAAGTCGAGGACCTTTACTGGTCTCCTGGGATTAAAGGTGTGTGATTTTAAGGCTNNGGGAACACGGAGGTTAGGCAAATGCCAGAGAGAAATCCCAGAAATGAAGCAGGGCTCTTTGGAGATGTTAGTCTTTTTCCTCTGGGATCCCGGAGAATATATAGAATTTATGTATCTCAGACTGGTGTTGGTGTGTTGGGGGAAGATGGGGTCCTGGGGGCTTTGGGTCACATAACACGAATGTGTAAACCAGAGGCCCTGACCTTTCTTCAGGTTTTGTGGCTACATCACCCGTAGGTAGACGGGCATACAGGGGCCCTCGGTTCGGGTAACAGAGGGTCCTCTAGACAGCAGAGACCCCTCCTCTGCTTGTCCACTGGTCGCCAGCAAAGCCCAGCTTTTCTCGCTTCAGAATGGTGTTCGGGTCAGTGTCCCCAAGAAAAGGAGAGAGAGAGGCCCAGAGAACGTGTTTTGGAGAAAACCATCCAGAAAGTCACATAAGAGAAAAAAAAAATGGTTTAGAACTTCCCCTATGTGGCAGCATTTGGCCTGTAGAAATAGGCTTTGCAAACACTTTCAATTTCAGCCATAGATTGCTCCAAGCTCAGAGACTTGTTCCGTACCTTCCGTCTCAGCACCCTCCACCAGCAGCCCTAAAACCTAGTATCCAGTCACAGGGGTCTCTGGCCAGGGATAGACAGAAAGNACAGGTGGCCATCAGGGACTCAGCCATCACCTCCTTTCACCCCACTACCTGCTCCTCCCCACCCACTTGCTGCGAATCGCTAGTAGTTGTTTTCCAAGGAGGGGCTGGGAGCACTCCGTGACACCTCCTAGGTCTGGTTCCCTCAGGGAACAAAACCCACGCAAGCGGCCTGGAAGGTTTCGGACCCGGCGGGGATGAACTGTGGCAACTTGGGTAGCCCGCAGCGCGGCGCAGTGGCAAAGGCGGGGGCGTGAAGCCGCGCAGCGCTTGTAGCCGGGGTCCTTGCTGCTCCGGAGCCCGGGAGGCGAGCGGGATCCGCACAAGCGCCCAGGGCAACCTGCGGGAGTGGCGCAGCCCTGCGCTCTTGCCCTAGCTCAGGGAGAGTGCAGCCGCAGCGGGGTTCAGGGCCCGAGCCCCGCGGTGCTGCCGCCCGCGGTGGGGGGTGGGCTGGGGGCGGGGCGGCCGGGGTTGCCTTCCCGGGCGCGATCCCCGAGCGCGGCACCCGGCGCTGCCGAGCCACCTCCCCTGCCGCCCGCCAGCAAGTTTGGCGGCTCCGAGCCCAGAGCGCCGCGGCTTTCTAAAGCATTGGTTTCTTGCTGGCGTTGGTGCACCCTGCTTGGCGGGGAGCCTCCGGAGCGATGCCGATGGATGTGATTTTAGTTTTGTGGTTCTGTGTGTGCACCGCCAGGACAGGTAAGCAAGGCTGGGCGTTAGGAGGGATATGGGGGAAGGTGGTGGTGGTTGGTGGTCGCGCTGTTCAGGGCTGCAGAGACGCGGAACCTAGCTCTAACTGGCTAGAGAAGGGCGGCAGCGAGCTTGGGTCTCTGATCGCCCAGCACAGCTCNGGGTAAAAGCTCTAGAAAAGATGCTCCCCCGCGAACGTCCTCTTCCCAGGGGAAGCAGCTGCGGGCATTCAGCGTGAGGGGTGCGGCTGAGCGGTCGCACCCGAGTGTAGCTAGCAACCAGATTCCCGGTTCTAGGGAGTCAGAACCCGCTGCAGCGCGCCCAGTGAGCCTTACATCCTTGAACTTGCAGGGTGCGGTGGACCCGACTGTCCCCGAGCCGCGGAAGTCCCACCCGCAGAGGGAGCGCTTGCTGCTGGCGGGCGCGGCCAGGGCCCCGGGAGCCAGACGCTGCGCGGGAGAGGGCTGCGGGAGAAAGTGGGACCCGGCGAGCTCTTCTGTGGCTCCCACATGGCCCCCGGAGGGCAACTCCAGGAGTGTTCTCCTCTACTGGCTCCCCTCCCAAAGGACTGGGCGAACAATTATTAGGGGGGAAATTGGAGCAGTGGAGACAACCCAAGATTTTCTCCACACATAAACCGTGTTTCTCCTGCTATCATCAAAGATTGCAGGGCGGAGACCGGGGGGTCAAGGGAACTGGCCTGCTCTCCAAGTCCCCACTGAATTCTCTATGTGGACATGCGGTTGTGAGGACTCTAACCCTCACTCCCCTCTTTCCTCTTCCACAGGCTTCCCTGACCTCAAGTTCCGGGGGCTCGAAAATGTAGCGTACTGCACTGAGCTTGTAGTAGCTGTCAGGAGACAGAGGCGGGGTTAGGTGGGGGTAGGAAGTGGACTAACAGGGCCAAGAGTGGAAGAGAGAGTTCTTGGCAGCCAGACATCAGACTCATTGTCCTAGACAACAGACTTCGATCCCTAGAATNGACGCATGGCCCCGTTCCCTGTCCCTCTGTCGCGTCTCCTTTATCACCCTCCTCTAGAGCTTCAGTCTCCTTCCCAGGCCAGGCAGCTGGTTTACCTAGAAAGGACTGAGGAGCCTCCCACCCCCTTTAGTTGACTTAAAAAGTTCCCTCCCCTCTCGCTTCAGGCGATCTTCTTGGGCAGTTAGGAGTCTAGGTGTTTCCAGCTGCCCTCTCTCACTTCCCAGGACTGAAGTGGACCAAGGCTTTCTTTTGCTTAATCCTAGAGTAACAAGGAAACATTTCTCTAGGGACAAAAGAACCCCAGTGTCTTTCCGGAGCTCTTTCTGTAGCCACCAGACCCAAGGCTTCGTGGAGCTTACCACAGTTGCTTCTTGGAACTGAAACTAGCCCCAGGAAGAAGATGAGGGTCGGGCCNGCTAGTGCTGGGCTACTCACTGGGAGGAGAGTCTTGTGCTGGACACATCCTATGGAGGAAGGGAAGACAGGGAGAAGATAGATGGTGAAGAAGCAGCCTGATGGTCATTCTCGTATCATTTCATAGTATGACCCAAATGCCTACATCCTTTGTTTTCATTACTCCTTTGAAAAGTTGCCAAAAGCTGCGTCCATGCAGGGCCAGGCTGAGTTTCCATTATACTTCTGTTGCAGAGACCCCAGGTGGGTCTTTCCCCGNGGGTGGCTTGCTAGGTGCTGAACGGAGAAAGGACTCCCCTCTTGACACTGAAGAACTTACAGCTTTGCAGAGAATCTTGGTAGAAACTGGAAAGCATCCTTGTTGCACCAGATAATGTGGGAGGAGTAAGAGGCTGTGGGAAGTTGGTGTTCAGGACATACATGGGAGGGAAGGTGTGACTACACNGTGGAGAGAGGTGACTGTGCACCTGGAAGGCTTTGCCCAGGCAGTCAGGTGTGTGAGTGGTGTCTTGCTTTGGAAGGATAAGGTAGAATTCAGTCCAGGCTCAAGGAAGCACTGAGCACTGACAGGAACGACCTAAGGACGTGACAGCCCCCAACCCATCCCCAAGTGTGGTGCAAGGCCAATCCTTGTGCTTCTTGGTAGTAACTACTTGATTGCCTGAGGCCACATATTTTTTTCTACATAAATTATTGGAAGAATTGAGGAAATGGAAGAAATTATCCCTTGCTTTGTATGTTTGCAGTTTCTTATAGCTGGAGGAAGTATCTGTGGTGAGTTTCTGGAAGTAACCTCTTGGATTTTGCACAGGAAGCTGCATCCCCACCCCCCACATCCATCTTTAGGTTGCAAAGGCCGACTGATGATTACTGTATCAGCATCCAAACAGCTGCTTGGAGAGTTTATTTGTCAAGTGAGACAATTGTTGTCTGGGATGTTAACAGTCCTAGATGAAGTAAACATGTGGCCCACTTAGCTGCTCAGATCTCACTGGCTTTAATGGAAATGAGGAGATGATATCAGACACATTTTAATTAAAGCGAGACTGCAGTGCAGAGACAGCTTCACATGCAACCGTCTAATAGCAGGTATTGTGAGCAAGCTGCTCACACCACTCTGGCCCAGAGAACCTTTGGAGCACAGAGTGGAGATGGGCGGGGGGTGCACTCTTCTGCGGTCCTGGGCTTTTCAGGCAACTAGAGTAGATGAATGGGTAGACAAATAGTAGTAAGAGCACTCTGCACCCATACGTTTTCTCCTGTAGCTTGGAAATGCCAGCACGATGAGCTCAGTGCTTAAGCCTTCCTTGCTTTCCAATTTTTTTTGGGGGGGGGAGGGAGTTACCAGGGTAGAGAGTGGAGGGCGGTACCCACAACATCAACATCCCATAGTGCCCACTCAGCGCCTCCTGCTGCCCCCTACTGGAAAGGAGAGATTTTTCTATTTGAAGCAATTCTCAGGTGGTTCAGCATGAGCCTCCCCTACCCCAACCCTATCAAGCATGGGCCGACTTGTGGAAGCATAAAGTATGTTCTCCAAGAACCTTGCTCTTCAAGGCATTAAGAAGAGATCAAGTGGTCATGCAATCCTGTCATTAGAGGGGGTTGCAGCGGCTCCTTCTAGTGTCACTTTGCTCTGAGTGGATCCAGAAAAGCAGCTGCTACCATGAGGCGGATTAGATCTGAAGTGAGACAGAGCCAGGAAGCTGTGCTTGGAAGTCCTGGGCATCAAAGGCAAACTGAAGGGCTTTGGGCTGAAGCACTCCTTGGCCAGGGCTGAGGAGCAGCCAGCAGTGGCCTGGAAAACAGCAGGTATCCCAGCTAAAGTGAGGTCTGAATACCAGATCTAGACCTCAAGTGCCTCCGTCATATTGACCGCTGCTTTCCAGGCTCTGAAAATCTCTCTTCCCCAGGAGCTTTTTATCCTGCTTAATTCTAATGCCCACTTTTAGCCATTTGTAGAACTGTTATGTCAAAAGTAGAAAACTTTAATAGAGTTTCCTAGGAAATGGCGGGAGCTGGCTGCACGGACAGGAGACAGAAGCCTGGAAATAAAGTGTGTTTGATGGAGCTAGTGTCTCACATGATGCAAGGTCCAGGAAAGGCCATGTAGATGGCTCCTTATTAATGGGTTTCCTGATTCCCTATGCCATGTGCAATGTGTTATTCTGTCAGCATTGGGTATTGTCCTGAAAGGGACTAATTAAAGGGAGAGAACAGAACTGCATCCTAAAGTCAATTGGTTTCTTTTCCCCCCGTTTGTATGGCGTGTCTTTATATAAAGAGCCAAATGGTTTGTAGCCAGGAGGAGGGCCACCTGTGTTTCTTCTTTAACTTCTGCAGAGTACAGGATAAAGGGTGGAATAGTTTGGAGAGTTAGTCTTATGAGAGACATCTGAACCAAACACCAGCTGAGTACCTACTGTATGCAGCCTGAGCCTGTTTGTGGGGTCACCACCCAGACCTCAGGTGTCAGGGAGGCAGCACTGTCTTTTCTACAGTTGAGGAAACTGAGACTTCAGGACAGACACTTCCCAACGATAGAGGATTTGTATTTCCACAATATGTTCTGGACTGAGGGCACTGGGTTCTCATTTGGGGATGGGGACTCGAGGACATTATTAGGGTGTTTTGCCAGATCCACAGGGTCTACTTGGGCACCTTTTAGGCTTGTACCCTTGCAGACCCCTTGGAAAGAGAGACTTGTGTATTTTCAGGCTGACCATCTTAGTGGGTCTTTGGTTTCTGCANTGATTATCTGTTGTTACAATACTGCTGCACAACAAGCTACCTCAAGTCGTGACTTACAGCAACAAGTATTTGTTGTGTTCAGAGGCATATGGGTGGGTCTGGTGTTGCCTTATGTAGGCAGGGTTCAGCTGAATGCCACTCCACATTTAGGCAAGTTGTCTGCACTGTGTGTCTGCACTGTCCTCATAGACCAGGAGCCCATCCCTAAAGCTATGATCTCATCGTGATGAAGAAGCCCTGCCATGTTAGCACATTCAAGCCTCTGCTTTTGTAAGCAATGTCACCAAGGCCACCAGTAGCTAAGACAGAGTACANAGCTGAGTTCAGAGCTGAGGAAGAAGTGGCCTTCATTCACTCCAGTAGGAAGAACTGTAAAGTCACACAACACAGGGGTGGATGTGGAGTGGGTAAACATTGGAGACCAATAGTTCAGTCAACCATTGTGCTGGTTAGTTTATGTTAGCTTGACACAACCTTTAGTTGTTTGGAAAGAGAGAACCTCAGCTGAGAAAATTCCTCCACATGATCAGGCTGTAAGCAAACAAACCTGTAGGGCATTTTAAAAATAGGTGATTGATGGGGAAGGGCCCATCCCATTGTGAGTGAGGGCAGCAGGCTGAGCAAGCCAGGAAGTAGCATCCCCTCAGTGAAGTGTAAGCCAAATAAACCCTTTCCTTCCCAAGTAGGTTTTGGTCAGGTATTTCATCACGGCAAAAGTAAGCCTAACTAGGATAACCGTAGTCTGTTTAGAAAGTTTTCTTGACTTGACTGCCCTCTTGTCTTTTCATGGTCTTTCTTACTACTCTGAGGTCATTGCTACCACAGTGAGGACCATATACCCCCATATGCCATATACCCCCATATGCCAAATAAATAACCCCATTCTGAATTAAAAGCCTGTCAAATGCCAGGTCCAGCATGGGAGGCTGCACGGGCACCAGAGACGCTTCCTTCTCTTCATGTCTGGCTAAGAGCACATGTACCAGCCACTTACAAAGTTCCTTTCCAGANAAAGACAGCGTGGAGGTCCTCTGAGATCACCTTTGATTTAATTTGTGCTGTATAGGTTCAGAACACTATAGATCAAACTGAAATATTAGTTCCTTTCCTGTCTGTTCAAGGTGATCACGGAGCGGCTGGCATCCAAGCTCACAAGTCCTGACAGCAGGCTGGTGGGGCTGTGACGTGGGAAGACAGAAGGGTATCTTGCCCAGTTCTGCTTTGCTCAGAGTGGGCACTGTGAACTNAGTTGGCATGTAGCGTGAGCAATAGCACCCAGGTGGAAAGCTGAAAGTTAGATCCATCCTTAAGATGTTATAGCCCTCCCATTCTCTCCTTAAGCACACACCTCACAGTCCTCCAATGATAGCCCATTAGAAACAGAATAATAGCCAAGGTCTTTGTCGGGTCCCAAGGCCNTTTAACCAGGCCCCTGTAATCCCTAGTTAGCACTGTAAACTGAGAAGATAGTCACCTGCAGTGAGAGTCTTTNTATATAATTTTTATATTTACTCATTGTGTATGTGGGGTGAGGCTGTGGGGAGATGCTGGTCNTGGCACAAGTTCAGAGGTCTGATGACAGCTTGTGGGAGTTGGTTCTCTCTGTCCCTCATGTGAGTCATGAGGATGGAACTTAGGGCTTAGGCTTGTTGGCAGGTGCCCTTACCCACTGAGCCAGCTCAAGGACCTTGANGAGAGAGACTTAGTGAGTAATTTTCTTTATCAGGTTGGTCTGTGGGCCTTTCTGTGAGGGATTGTTTCAGTTGTTAATTGATGGAGGAGGGCCCAGCCCACTCTGGGTAGCACTGTTCCTGGGCGGGGCTATTTAAGAAAGCTAGCTATGCCTGAGCCTGCAGGGGTGCTAGTGAGTGAGCCAGCAAGCGGGTTCCTCCGTGGTTCCTGCTCTGAGTTTTTGCCCTGACTTCTCTCAATGATGGATTGTGAACAGTGTTTTATCCCATCAATGGAGAGGAAAGGAGAACACCTGCCTTTGATCTCTTTCTGCCTCCTCCCCTGTATACATTCTGCTACAGCCCANCCTATCCCCCTTCTATTTCTAGAACAGTCCATGACATTCCTGGCTTGCACTCACTGTTCTCTACAGGTGGACATACTTTTCCTCAGGCTTTGGCCCTGCTCCGTTAGCCACCCCTTTCCCCNTGTGGAGTTATTTTCTATTGCAATACTTTCTATCATCTTCTTCATGGTGTTTATTGCCAAACTATCNTCATTGTTTCCTCTCTCTCAGGAATGAAAGCTGTATGAGAATGTCCTTAGTGCCCACAACATNTGTGTTACCTAGTATGTGCTGCAGGTGANCCCATGCCCAAACTGCTGATAAAGGAATGCAAACAATGGATGTAAGAGCTATCTTTGGGTCATCAGGTCTTGTAACTGACTGCATTTCTAGGAGAAAAATTCTCACTCTCAGCTCAGAAGATGTGGGTGGGTGAGGTGGTGGGGGAGCCTGACAAAATCCAAGAAGGTAGTTAAATGTACTATGCCTTCAATTTAACCTAATTTCTGCCTTGACAATGATGACTTTCAACTCCAAAGCACCCTTCCTGACCAGCCTTCTGACATGACTGCAGTTNGTTTTCTAACAGCAAAAGGGGAAGGGTACATTTCCTCCCCCTAATCTATATAGGCAGGAGGGGTAGGAGAAGGACAGGTGAGGCTGTGGGGGCTTAGGAAGCCCTGATGAATATTCACTGAGTCTCCATGGGACAAATTGGGTGCATGCTCTCTGAATCCCGCCTGGGCGACTGCATTGCCATCAGAGGGAAGTTGACAGCTGGTGCTGATTAAAACATTTCCAACTGCGCAATCAGAACCTACTATTGAGATGCTAAGTGGAGCTAAGCAGAGCCTTCATGAATGGCTTCAAACAACGGTCCCTCGGAGTGATCTGTAGCCTTATTAATATATGTAATTGGAAATCACTTTGCAATCATGAATGAGTCCTTCCACAGNACACTCCCTGGGTAAGAGACACCCTCGGGGATCTGCCATTCCCAGACAAGGGGATTCAGTCACATTTCTTCCCTAGTAAGAGGTGTCAGGGCATCTAAGTTTCTATCCAGGAATCTTTTGAAGGGACATATGTACCTGCTGTTCTGAACATTGCCTTTTCCCGCCACCATTCTCCAGTAGGGACAGTACCCTGTCTTCACTGCTTCCTTCCCCTGTGTTGCAGGGGGGTGGCTCCTGGGTAATGGGGATTGCTCTNTGAAGGATTTATTGTTGCATCTATGTCTGAGGCAGGTCAATCAGTACCACAGTCCCGAACCCACCAACCCATCCTCACACCTAAAAAGTCTAGAGACACAAAACTTCTTCACAATTCATCAGACAACAAAACTGTCCTGAGTTGAATTCATTTGGTGATAAAATGTGACCTGAAGGGATATTTGGCTATTTAAGCCATTTTTTCAATTAGGAGAAAATATCACACTTTTCCAACTCAGAAATACCATAGAATTTGATTATAGGGCACTGCCCCAGACTTTGCTGAGGATGTTACATAAAACATAACACGTGGGCCATGTTTCCTTCTCAACCTGTGATATATTCTGAGTTCTGAAAATCTTTTGACCCCAGGGAGTTTGGGTGTGGGGTTAGTCATCTATAATGGAGTGGGGTGTGGGGGGGGGAGAGAGGAGGGGTAGAAAAAAACTGAGCTTTGAGAGGGAGTGTAGGGCAGAGTTGCTTTCCTGTTCCTCCCAGAGAAACTCCCCAGTACTCCTAACTGCCTTGGGTGAATTCTGACCATCCCTCTCCTCTGTAATCTGCTCTATATGGATTGCAGCCTGCACTCTGTCTGCTAAACCAACATGGGTCTGTTTCTTCCCAGTGTTGGGCTTTGGGATGGACCCTGACCTTCAGATGGACATTATCACAGAACTCGACCTTGTGAACACCACCCTGGGAGTCACTCAGGTGGCTGGACTCCACAATGCCAGCAAAGCATTTCTATTTCAAGGTAAAACATCTATCCTTCTTTGCATGGGGTGGGGGTGGGGAGGAGGAGTCTGGGGGTGTGCTCACCTTCCTGTGTTTGGGGATCACCTTTGCTGCTTTTCTGGTGGTGTTCTCCTGAAGTGTGTGATAAACTGAGGATGTTCTGAGAGTGAGACAAGGCANGAGGAGGTGTGGTGGAAAGATACACGATTTGACAGCGAACTGTTCACCCCAGGACTGTGCTGGGGGGACCTGGAGAGGAATGAAGTTGCAGAACTTTGAAAGCTTCTGATCAGCCANGCTTTGCTCATGGATCATTTATCTCGTGATTGTTTCTATCTTCACTTGTACCTGCGCCTCTGTCTTACCTGTGGGAAGAGCTTGCCCATGGCTACATTCTCTTTGGGTGCAGCTTCCCCAGCTCTGCCTACCACACACCTGACTCCACACCATCTAACAAGCTTCTAGAAAGCCAAAATAGAATAGTGCTTCAAAGCATGGGCTCTGGAGCTCCACTGACTGGAATCACCTCCCAACTTTGTCACTGTTGCCTATGGGACTTAGCTTCTCTGTGCCTTGGTGTCCTCATCTAAATGACAGATCCCTGCAACACCTCCCTAAATGGGGCCTCTGTAACAATGCTTGATATCTAGTTCTTGTTTAGTGAGCAATGGCATTGCTTTAGAATCCTTCTGCGTTCTATACAGCAGGCCAACAGTAAAGAAGATACGTGTAGCCCCTGCCCTAAAACACGAGGCAGAAACCAGCCANTTCCACAAACTGTTGTTGAATCAAAGTCACTTTACTTAGCCATAGAGGGGATGAACAGACTGCCAATCAAGAGTAATGCAGGCATATCTGATTCAGTTTGGGTGGGAGACAGTGGTCACCAGAGAAAGGTCACCTTGAAAATGGGGCAGGACAGCTAGGACTTGAAAGCAGAAAGTCTGGGGTNGGGGGAGGTAGAGGTCTAACCTCCACTGAAGAAGTTATATGTAGAAAGGGCTTTAACAGAAGCCAACAGAAAGAGNTGCTGGAGGGTGGTGAGTGGCTGAAGAAGTAGGCACTGTGTTTCCCTTGGACCAGCAGTCAGAGGTACTATTTCACAGGTGGCANGGGNNTGAGTATTCTGGTCCATTGAGTATGCAGTGTCCATTCAGGTAGGTGGGAGGCTGTGTGTTGTGGAATATTAGTTAAAGATGTGTTACATTCTTTTATGCTATGGAATATTTGTTTAGTAATACAAAGATGTGTTACATTCTTTTATGTTGCATTTGTTTAACTCTGTGAAACTCTGTTGCTTTGCTTGTCTAAAACACCTCATTGGCCTAATAAAGATATGAACAGCCAATAGGTAGGCAGGAGAAAGGATAGGCAGGGCTCACAGTCAGAGAAAATAAATAGAGAGAGAAGAGAAGAGGGAGGAGGGAGAAAAGGAGGAGAGGGGGATGCCGTGGGCCAGTCACCCAATCACACGGCCAGACANGGGATAAGAAGGACAGAAAAGATATACAGAAATAGAGAAAGGTAAAAGCCCAGGGACAAAAGGTAGATGGGATAATTTATGTTAAGAAAAGCTGGCTAGAAATAAGCCAACTAAGGCTGGGCATTCATAAGTAAAAATGAGTCTCCNTGTGTGATTAATTTGGGAGCTGGGTGACAGGCAAAGAGCAAAGAGTAAGAGTAAGAAAATTCAACAACCAACTACAGCTGTGTGCTTATTAGCTGTTGTGCTTTAATTGCACAGCACTGGGCGCCATTGAAGAGGTTAAAGTAGGAGAGTACACTCATTAGGGAAGGAAGGTGGCTTGGCATCTCCCTGTGAAAATGCCTGAGAAGATTCTTTAACACACCCTTCTTTGAAGACAACTGTATTAGATTTTCATTGCTATGACTGAGTACCTGATACAAACAACTCAAAGCAGGAAAGATTTGTTTTGGGTCACAGTTTTAGAAGGTTTTGTCCATCGTAGCAGGGAAGTGAGGGTGGAACAGCTCACATCATGGCAGCCAGGAAGCAGAGAGTAAGCCAGGAAAGAGTGGGGATTAATATACCTCAAGGCTGCACCTAGTGACCTACTTCCTCTAGCTAGGCTCCACATCCTGAAGTTTCTATAGCTTTCCCAAATTACACCACCAGATGGGGAGCATGGGTTTAGAACACGAATCCTTCAGGAAACATTTCATATTCAACACAAATAACAAAATTGTTGTTTTAGAATTGCTGAACTGATATTATGGGATGTGATTTAAGATATTCATTGTGTGGATACCTAACGACTGTTAGTGATCCATAGCAAATCTACAGGTGTTGTATAATGACTTGTAGCATAAGCACAGGTATGTGGATTCCACTCAATTACTTAGACGTTTGGTGAACTACTTAAGCTGGTATGGCTAAGAGAACACAGGTTGGGTCATCTGCTTTGTTCTTTGCCTTGTGGAAAGCAAGAGTCCCTGCCATCCCCCGTCTGCTAAGAAAACCTGGGTGTTCTGTGAGCTTCATGAGGGCAGGGTTCCTGCCTCTCTAGAGGTAGTTCTAGATCCCCAGAGCCAGCTATTGTGTGTAGTATGTAGTAAATGATTAATGGGCCTTTTGAGTTGGATTAAAATACCTCTGCCCAGTGTACCTTTGAAAAGGCTTTTGCTTGCTCTGCTGGGCATTCATTCCACTATGGAGCCTTGGTCTGGGAATCTACTCTTGAACCTGTTTGTTCTCTGTGTTGGCATTTGCCTCTTGGATGTCTTCCAGGTATGGGTTTCCAGCTTCATTGGTGGGAAGAGAAACTCAATTTTGGGAATTGGATGAGACATTTCCCTATGTCCTGAGCTCTTGAGATTGATTGTACCATGACTACCTGGATAATCCAGGATGCCCCTTTATATCCAGCCAGTGTCTTCTTATCTGTAAGGCTTCCTTTATCACCTAAGGTGGCTTATTCACAGGTTTTGGTGATTAGCTCCTGGACTTCTTTGGGGAACTGTTATTCTTCAAATTGCATCCTCTGCCCCCAAAGATTCATGTCTTTCATCTCTATCCTACATGCAACATACAAGCATCTCATTCCTATCCTTCAATAGTCTTAACTCTTTTTGTTTTGTTTTTTTGGAGTCAGGGTTTCTTTGTGTAGTCCTGACAGTCCTGGAACTAACTCTGTAGACCAGGTTGGCCTCGAATGCACAGAGATCTGCCTGCCTCTGCCTCATGAGTGCTGGGATTAAAGGCATGCACCACCACTGCCTGGCCTAGTCTTAGTTCTTAAAGCATCTGCTCAAAGTCCAAAATCTGCTTTGATCTTACCTGCAAAGAATCCTAAACCTTACTCTTGAGTAATTTAAATCAGATGTGATGAGACCACATTTGGGAAGGAATTCCCCTCCATCTGCAGGTCTGTGGAACTGGAAAAGAAAAAAAAAAGTAAGCCACTTCCAAAAGCTAAGGGGACAGGAATGGATTAGCATGTACAGACACTCCTGTTTAAAACGGGGAGGAGTAGAAAGAATAAAGGGGCTGCCCTCCCCCAACGATGTGGGCACCCAGCAGCACCAACTCCACTGAGTCTCAAACCTTGAGGACAACCTCTGCTACCTGTCTAGGGCACAGCCCTCTGGGACATCCTCCATTTTGCATCACGGAGGACATGTGTTTGCAGCTGATGAGTGTATCAGCCTGTTGACTGTCGGTAGAGTTTGGGAGTCTGTAGCCCTTACTCATTTCGTCCTTTTCTGTTCCTTTCAGTTCAAGTTGGTAATGGTTCTGCCTGTATAAAATTCTCAGCAATGTTTTAAAACTTATTTGTATTATTTTTAACATCATCTTCTGTGTGTGTTTGTGTGTATAGTGCATGTGTGAATGTGTTCATATGCAAATGCACGTGAAAGTCAAGTGTCTTCCTCTATGATTCTCCACCTAATTTTTTTGAGACAGAGCCTCTCCCTGAGCCCAGAGCTCACCAGTTGGCTATATTGGCTGACTAGTGAGCTTCAGAGATCCACACACCCCGGCCCTGCCTTTCTTAGGCTCTGTGGTTATAGATGTGCACTGCTCACATGGCTTTTTACAGTGCTACTGGGGATCTGAACTCAGGTACCTATGCTTGCATGGCAGACACTTTACTGACTGAGCCATCTCCCTAATCCCTATTTTTAATTTGGAAACGAGGTTTCACTATGTAACTGAGGCAGGAACCTCCCTACTTATTTTTTTTCACAATGGCTGTAGTAATTTATATTCCCATACAGTATGTGAGCATACCCCATTCCTTGGAAGGGTTTTTTTTTTTTTTTTTTTTGTCCTTTTGGTAATAATTAGTGATTTTGGGCTTCCTTTCATACACTTGATGACTACATATCTTCTTTTGAGAAATGTTTATTGGGGTCTTTGGTCCATTTTTTAAAATTGGTTTTCATTATTTTTTTGGGGGGGGCTGTGCATGTTTGAGTTCCCTTTATGTTCAGTGTATGAATCTCTCATTGGATAAATGGTTCTCAAATACTTAACTCCTTCTGTCTGTTGTCCTTTTCAGTTGCTTGTTCACTTTCGTGGGGGAAGAACCACTGCCTGTCACTTGCTTTTGTTGCCTGTACTTTTGAGGTTCTGTCTGACTCAGTGTCCCAAATGTCACCTCTGTTCTTGTCTAGGAGCTTCAGAGTTCTGGGTCTTACAGTTAATTCTTTGATCAACTTTGATTTGATTTTTGTATTTGTTGAGAGACAGAGATTTCTTTTTCCTCCCTTTTCCCTCCCCCTCCCCCTCCTTCTCTCCTCCCTTCTTTGTTTTCTCTCTCCCCATTTCTTCCCTTATGCATTTCTCTGTCCTCCTTCCCTCTCCGTTTCCTGGCATTTAGGCTTCCAGTTTTCCCAGCACTGAAGAAATGTTCCTTTCCCCATTGTGTGTTCTTTCTGCCTTTGTTGAGAGTCAGTTGGCTGTAGAAGCTTGGATTGATTTCTGAGTGCTCTATTCTGTATCATTTGTTCAGGTGTCTGTTTCTCTGTCAAATGTCATGCTGGTTTAGTAAATATGGATTCTTAGTATGTCCAGCAGTNTCAGGATTCTTTAAGGTCTCCTGTCTATGAGATAGGAGGCTCTTCCATAATCTTCCTATCCCCGTTTCCATCATTCAGGTGGCTGAGGTGATCCAAGAGTCACCTTGATCTCTTCAAAGAGATCCCTGGGTGATGAACTTTTCTGGTCTTTCAATCTTTTCAGGATACTACCAAAAGCTTGGCCTTCNTCTGGAGTGGGCTTCCCCAAAGACAACCTCATTTTGTTGTCTTTTGTGATGGAGGTGGGCTGAGAGTTCCCCACATCATCAGATCTTCATTCCTTTTTGTTTAGCTGTTCTTGCCTCGACCTCCCTCTTGTTTCTGACATTTTATGCANCCAGCAGGAACTTAGGCCANCTCTCCAGTCCCTTCAGCGACTCATCCACATTCACCNNTGGCAGGTGTCTTTTCCACCTCTCTGGTCCCTTCAGCGACTCATCCACATTCACCGCTGGCAGGTGTCTTTTCCAGGTCACTGCAGGGCGGAACTCCTTCTGCCTTTCTGCTGCTGTCTAAAGACTCNTGTTTTCTGGTCTGCAATGTGCTCCTCATCCCCTTCTCAGCCTCCAGCAGCAGCAGCAGCCTTCAAGCGCTCACAGTTGAACATACTTAACAACAATTACATATTCTCGGAGGCAGCACAGGCTCTACTGCATTCTCCACTTTCTTTGAAGAGTTTCTATTGCAGTGTGTGGGAGACATTGTCTCCATGACACCCTTTAGATGTTTTNTCTAGGCTGTTCTTGTTACCCAAGTCAAAGCCTTTCCCAAATTCTTAGGTGTTGGTTGCAGTAGTACCCCAGTTGCAGACACACATAATCTGAGCTATTTATTTTTGTCACTATAACAAATTACCACATGTTTAATTACTTCAAAATGTAATTGTAAGAAGAACTTCTAACCAGTCTTATTAATAAACACGTGGAACAAGAAATAAGGGTGAAAATCTGACAGAGATCAGAGGAATTAGGAGCAAGCCACCACTCACCAACGCTGCCTCTACTTCCCAGGATTGAAGCGGAG
>LZPO01108102.1:131911-143195 GCA_001675575.1 Neotoma lepida | reverse complement strand
CATGTTCATAATTAGCTGGCTTGCTCATTCATTTTCTCATTCTGTGTAGTTATGCAATTTATCTACAGTGCCCTGAAGGTTCATGTACTTCACCTTTCTCTTGACGTAAGGNTCTTTTCTCCTTCCCAGCCTGTATGCTCAACTGTATTTTGTTTTCTTTTGGGTTTTGGGTTTTCAAGACAAGGAAGTCCCCAAACAGTGCTGTCAACTGGGAAACCAAGTATTCAAACACATGAGCCTTTGGGGGACATTTTTTCATTCATATCTCCAGAGACCAAATCTATTTGCTTCAAGTGGGGTATTGCCAATATTACATGTCCAAATTCATGACTATGTCTTTGTATAACTCTTTGATAATCTGTTTTAGTCTTNTTGCCTGGTTAAGATGGAATATTCCATGTTAGTCTAAGTGGATGTACCATTTAATTGGTTCAATTAGTAGACTGCCAACATAACTATAGGTGATGGTTAGTGTTGATTGTCAACTTGACAGAATCTAAAATCTGGGAGGCAAGCCTCTGGGCATGCCTATAGGGAATTATTTTGATTGCATTGGTGGAGATAGGGAAGACCTGCCCTCCGTGGGTGGCACCATTCCCTAGTTGAGATATTGGACTATGTTAATGGAGACTGGAAGCAGAACAGAAGCTTGTCTTTCTGATTGTGGATGTGATATGATCAGCTACTTCTAGCGCCTACCACCTTAACTTCCCATATGATGGATGACAGCCTTGAACCGTGAGCCAGAATAAACATTTTTCGTTTCTTAAGTACCTTATCATAGAAACAGGAAAAGAAACTAAGACACAGTGCTACAATTTTTTGCATCTTCCTTCTCTCTAAGGACCATGGTTTTATCGATGTATAAATATTTGATTGCATTCTNCCTGTTTCATAGATTCATAGCTGCTACAATAGTTCTATAATATGTAAGACCCCANCTCACCTTTAAAATAACCCCAACTTCTCCCACAAGTGAGTATGCAATCTCATGGGGTTTCAATTTTTTTTAATGAAACTTAATATAGGTAGGCTTATCATATGTAAGATACACATATTATTATGTATAAAATATTCATACAAAATACACATTAGAGAATAGTCACTTATTACACAAAAGATTTTTAAATTATATATTGCTATTTTTAATACTTCTTATATGTGTTTATTCAAAATTGACTTCCTTGAAATTGTTAAAGATCTATGGTACTGCATGATAAACATGAGCATGATGTTTGTATTTTAATATACATTTNAGCATCAATCTTGTGTAAACAGAATCCCTTGCAATTTTAGTCTTTTCTTCAATTCAAAAGTAAGAACAATTGAATTTCACTAGCAACATCTAGTAATTGTAGAAATTTCTTTTCACAAATATAGAAGCTACATAAGTCAAACATAAAACACGGCAATAAACATTAGCTATAACATGTAATCACAACGCAGTATGTTTTCTATTAGTTTGGTATTGTACCATTGATATGTTACCTAGACACAAATATATGATAAATGAGGCTGATTTTATTTCTGCATAGATGATATATAATGAAATATATAAGTATATTATTAAATATCTTTAATAATTAATATTATTTTTAAAATATTTATTCTATTTAACTCTGTGTGCGTGTGTGTGTGTGTGTGTGTTTAGGGGTTATGTACATGTGAGTGTAGGTGACTAAAGAGGCCAGAAGACGGTATTAGATCCCCTAATCTTGAGTTATAAGCTGTTGTGAACTACCAAATATGGGTTCTGGTTCTCTGCGAGAGCAGTTTGAGCTCTTAACCATTGAGCCATCTCTCTAGCTACAATAACTAATTTTAAAAGCTCATAGTTTATCATGTTTGTATAGCATATTGGACATTTTAGAATCTACAAATTACATATACATTTCTCTTGTTATATACATAGATATACACTAACACATACATAAATGCCTTTTGTTAACATGTGCTACTGAATTGAAGTGCCTCACATGTATTCTTTCCATTAAGGCTCAAAACAAGTGTATCAGCTAGATAGTTAGCATCATTCCTGTCAAGCTTAAAGGGCTTTGGTAACTGACTGATGGCACTTAACTTCTTGGCATGGAGTTCAAACATAAGTCTCAATCTAGTTGATTCTTTATTGACATGTTACCCAGAATNCCCAATTCATAGTATCATCTGTAACCTACTTCTGCAAAGTTCTCAAGGATCTGAAGAAACTGGAGAAAAGTAGTAATTATATGGAAGCATTACTTATAAATAAATACAAAATATGAAAAATTTCATTTAATATTAGCTAAAGAACGCATACTTTTTGCAAAATAATGGTTCTACATAAAGAAAACTCCCTGGGTACATTTAAAATATTATTCAGCTTGCCATAAAACAAATCACACATAATTTCCAAACTTTAATATGTCTTAGGCTTGTAAAATAATGATCTAGATTTTTGTGTTGGCCCATATTATTTCTGAGATAAGCCAAGTAGTAAGACCTCGCAATGGCCCATGCTTCCTAATATTTATACTTTTGTATTGTCAGACACAAATAAAGGCAGAGATGCCAGGTTTTCAGCCTGCTTTTAGTCATTGTGTGGGCCAACTGAGAAGTCAATGCATTTTTAGAAAAGGCAGCTTCTAAAAGCCTGTGGGGTTTTTTTTTCCTACAGCATAGGATAAATCTAGCTGTTTAACATTAATCTTGTAATCTTTCCTCACCTACCTGTGACTTNTCTCCACAGAAGGTTTCAAGATTCTCGTATATGGAAACTCTGTGTGGGCATGCACTGCACGTGTGTGAGCACAGATGATGTAACTGACAGAATCCCCACACAAAGTCTCCCTGGGCATGACTCCTGTTACTGCTTACCTTGGCTGACCCACCATGGAAGGCACATTGATCCAAAAGGCCTGTGATAAGAATACCATCCTGGAATAAATATTCTTTTAGGCTTTCAGCTGTATTCATCTTTCCCAAGTACCTCATCTTTCCCAAGTAGATAGGCAAGCCCAACTTTCCTACAGAATACAGCTCCCCCAGCCTGGTCAAGTACTCAGCCACTCCTTGCTGAGAGAGATAAATCTTATAGGTCAACCATACTGAAANATATTCAAGATTTGCTGAACAAATATATGAATAATAAAAAATGAGGTTCTTTCTTTTCTGCTGAGTCCTTTCTTTTCCAAAGCCCGGATCTGAGTGAGCGTTTTCTCATTTTTCCCTCATTTAGTACAAGTTGATTTGTACTGGGCCTTCATCAGGGGTCCAGTTCAACCAGCGATGGCCATGTTTGTTTTATTTCTAATACCCCAGTGCAACACCTATGACCTGCATGTGCTCTCCCAAGTAGCATCCTGAGACACTGGGTGTAGTTTCACCTAACTATGTTAGAATTTTAACTTTCAAGCTGGAATTTTTTTTTAAGTCTGCACAAGGTTGGTAGGTGGGAGAAGGTCAGAGAGGAGGAAAGAGGAAGGGGCCGAGGGAAGACCGGATGTCGGCCTAACGTCGAAGAGNCCCAGGACTTGACAAAAGCTTAGTGATATGAAAATTTAAAAATTCCGGGGAATGTTAGCAAAAACATGGGGCCTGTAAATGTCAAATAATAAGAATCCGTCATCAGGAACGCGAGGAGCCTTTTCAGGAGAGAAGCTTCGAGTGTTCCAGGAAGCACATATTCAAAGCCTGTTTCCCAGGCAGCTGAAGCCACCCACCTTCCCTTGAACAAATGGAGGCCGATTCAGTTCTCAAATGTGCCATTTGCCTCGGCTTTCAAAATAATCCTGAGCGTTCAGCTGGGTTCTCTTGCCTTTTGAAAGCAGCCTGTAAGAGAAGGGTTTCGTATTGTTCTCTAGCAGACCACGGACATACTTTAATTGCACGCCTTGCCTTCTTACAATACNTGTCCCATTTCTGTGGTGTCTTTTACCTAAGCTGGAGCTCCAGAGACAGTGTCTTTCCATTTTCTTAAATCCTTGAAAATGAACAGAGTAAAACATCTATTACTGGTATCTGAAACCCAACAGTAGCTGTTTAAAAAGTCTGGCCTGACTTCAGGGAAATGCAAATTCAAACTGCTTTGAGATTCTGTCTCACCCTAGTCCAAATGGCTATTATCAAGAAAATAAAGAACGCCAAATGCCTAGGGAAACAGAAAACCTTATTCACTGCTGGGAGAAGTATAAACTGGTGCAGCCATTGTGGAAATCAGTATGATGGTTTCTCAAAACACTTAAAATGGAGCTATTGTATGATTTTGCTATTCCATTCCTGAACATGGACATAAAGGATTTCATGCCCNTCCACAGAGGTCCTTCAACATTATGTTTATTGCTTCTCCATTCACAGTAGCAAGGAAGTGAAATCAGCCTAGATATTCACGAACAGATAATGAAAGTGTTGTGCTTAGACAGTGAAATTTTATTCTGCTATAGAAAGCATAAAATCANGAAATTTGAAGGAAAATTAGTGAATCTGGAAATTATATTAATAAAGAAAATACTGTATGTCCTCTCATATGCAGATAAATGTATGCATGTATATATAAGCCATGAAATCATAAAAGGAAACATGAGAGAGAGTCAAAGAAGTATTGAGGAAGATGGGTGAACAATAGAACACATTTGACATGAAAACAGAAAAGAGGTTGTTGGGGATGGACAGGTACACAGCTGGTAAGGATATGAGGGAGAAGAAAGGAGGATCAACAAAAAACAAATTTTCAAATTTAACACACACACATACTCATGAATATGGCTTTATTTAGACTATGGTACAGTTATATCATAAAATATTATATAGCCAGTATTGAATATGTTATACAAAAACAATGACATACAGGAAAGTTTAGGACATAGCGTTATTGTCATTATTACAATGATGGGAATGGAAAGACAAATACTCTCCCCGCTGACCTACGCCCCCAGACTACTAGTGCACCTGCCTGTCATACTTAAAGTGTTAGGTTCAATGCACAGTTTAAAGAAAGCNCCACAGGGTTTTCTGGGATTTCAATCTCTTCTGCCAGATCTCTTCTCTCCATCTGAAGTACCCAGAGTCTCATCCTCAGAGGCCAACATTTTATTCTGTGCTGTCCTAGGTATATGACATCTCTTTGAAGGCTGTTTCCTCAGGACTGTTCTTATGTTCCTCTTGTACACAAACACCCACCTTCAATGACTAAGCACGGAACTACACACAGCAGGTACAGGGTTGAATGGTTAGCCAGCAGGGCCAAAGTCAGTGTGAGGCAGGAGGGAATGTNAGAAGTACAGAAAGAACAAGTTAAATCCCCTAAGATGACGCATAAATGCAGAAGGGTGTTTCTGTGAGCCTTTGCATTCTCTCAGAGGAATGAATGATGCTTTAATTTGAAAAAAGTCTCTCTCCTCTTTTTCTCTCGTGTGTCTGTCTGTCTCTGTGACTATCTGTCTCTCTGAGTGCGTGTGCATGTGTGTGTGTGTGTGTGTGTGTGTGTGTGTGTGTGTAGAATTTGGTCACACTTAATAAATACACTTGAGCTGAACAAAAGCTAGCACCCAGTCTCCATCAGATTGAGCCACCACTTACATCACTGACTCTAACTGAGGTTAGAGGACACATGGAGGGGGGCCAACCAAAGCACCCACAGGATCCTAAGTTTGGAGCAGTCTTTAGAAGAAAAGAATGCCGCGGAAGTCACTGTAGGCAGAGCATGACTGACAGATGACAGTCCATTAAAAATCACCCCANCACCTTCTGTTAGAGTTTTCCAGAGAGCCTGGCGTAGTCACCCATCCATGAGTACGCAGCAAAACCAGCCTTTTCCTGCTAGGACTGGAATGTGTTACAGGAGAGGGATTTGGAAAAGGGCTTAAGGTAAGCCTTGGCAGAGCCAACTCGCAGTCCAGCAGCCAGATGCATTTTTTTGTTTTGTTTTGACTTGTTTTGGCTTGACTTTGAGTATGTGGTGTTTTATAAACACTTGATTAAACGGCTTCTTTTCTATGGCTCAGGTGTGCTCCAGTTTGCCCAGTCCCACCTCTTCCTAGTCATTCTCCTCACGCTTCTTGTAATTTATATTTAGCNTCCTAACTTCCATTAGGAATGCAGCCATGGGAACAGGGATTCTAGTAGCAGGAAGACCANAGTAAAAACATTCATTAGCAGCNAGNATCCAGTTAGTGCTTCTGCTGTACTGGATTCGATCCTGAGAGTTTTTATGTGCAGATAGCATCTACCATCCCAAGTAGGCTGAGGCCTACGCTGCTAGGATTCTGCTCTGGTCCCTTCCAACCATTTCTGCTAGGCTGTATGCATCCAAACTGGGTATTTGGAACTCCTTTTTTCAGATGACTGACTTAAGAACAGTGGAACTTTGTAATTTCCTAATCTCCCAAACCCCTTCCCAGCAATGATATCGGCTGCAGGGTGCTTAGATGGAAAGTTCCCTGCACAGANTCAGGCTGGGACTTCCCCTGAAAAACTTATCTTCAGTGGGCTTCTCCTATTGACACACTTGATTATTTATATTGCAGTTATAAATACATCAAAACCCAGACTCACTTATGCTCCAGGTCCCAAATGGCAGGTTGCAGAGCTAGATCTGTCTGACCTCAGTGAGATTTCTAATGGTGTGTTAAGACATGAAGGGGAAAGACTTGCCAGGGGCTGTGGTGACCACTTTTAACCCCAGCACTCGGGAGGCAGAGGCAGATGGATCTCTGAGCAAGGGCAGCCTGCTCTACAGAGTGACATGACAGCCAGGACTACACAGAGAAACCCTGTCTCAAAAAACAAACAAAAAAAAAAATAAGGAAAAGACTAAGATGTGAACAAGAAACCACATAAGCCATTTTTACAGTGACAGTGCTGGTTTATCTGGACATTACTGGATCTCCCCTCTTCCTTCGCTGTTCACTCCCTGTTATCTAAGGGCTTTTACCTTGGGAAAGTCTATATTCACAAAAGGATTTTGTTGAGGAGGAAGTTTGTTAGTGGCCAGTATATGTGTTAATGGAAACCTTTGCAGGCAAATGCATTGCTCTATGCAGCCAAAAAATGATCCCTTATCACCAGATTGACAAAAGAAAGCACTCCATAGCTCAATTGTCTGTTTTGTATTGCTGCAATTATTTTTTAAACAAATATAAAAGAATGAGTCATATGTTCACATACTCAACTGATGGCAACCTACTCTGTGCAGAGCCCTGTGGCTAGATATGGGACTCCAGTGACAACCAGAACAGGGCCTTTGCAAAGTTATACTCTGGGGAGTTATTCCTTGAGGCTACAGCCATTGCTTTGCATAAATATATGTGAAGTATGGTGCTCACCTTTCCCAGGCTTGCTCTGACCAGAGAATGGCAAGACCCATTCTGAGCTGGTCTGTAGCAACTTTTGAATCCCATCAGGTTCTGTGCTTTGCTATCATCAGCCCCCTCCCCCACAAACACAGCAACACCATTCTGCATTTTCCTTAAGTTAATTAATTCCTTGTTTTCTCTGTTAATTAATTCTCTTGTTTACACCTGGACTCTTATTGCAGTAAAATATTTCTCATATTACAAATGAGTTAAATAATTAGACAAAATTTCAAAAGACTAAGATTTCATTGGAGGTCACCAAAATAAGTCACAACAAAACACACACACACACACACACACACACACACACACACACACACACACACGTCCTTCTATGTTTGTGGAGGCCTTAAGTACTTCTCTTCTATCTTTACTCTTTCCTTTCTGTCTTAGAACAATCAAACATCCTAAGTCCTTCATAATGACTTATCCATTTTCCCTCCTTCCAAAAGCAGCACACAGATCTTTGTCCTTACACTTACTGACCATTTTTGTCTGCCTCCATCATAGAAACATCAAAGGAAATCTACTTTGTTTTTTATTTTATTCTTTTAGTGTATAAGATCATCTTGAAATTTGGTTAACATGCTCATAACGTTTATTCTGTTTCCATTATTGAACAATTGAAAATATAGAAAATTCTCTTATATTTCTGTTTCATCAGTCAGTAAATTATTTAATAATCAATCAGTTTTGCTCTTTAATCAACTTAGTTAAAGCCTGATATCAAATAAATTCTATGGCTGAAATCTCGAGTGGTCAGTTTAGGTCAGTCTCTTTATCACAAGTAACAATGATTATATTGAAACCCTAGCTTGTAACCTCTATAGAGGCAAGAGAAATATTAAATATGATTTAATATAGTTAATTGAAGCACCCCCCCGAAAGGCGACATAGCCAGGTGTCAACATCCAGAGTGGAAAAGAAGAAACAGGACATGAGTTGCAGAGAGCTAATGCAGAAAACCAAAGAAATTGCAAAGATGATTAGCTAAAGACGTTTAGCTGAAAAAAAGGTTAAAATTACTGAACTTCGAAAGAGAAATTCTATGCTTTAATTTTGTAGCTATACAGCCTTTCCATGGTCCTATGCCTCTCTCATATCACACACTGTCTCCAGGGTCCTATATCTTATAAATATTTATGAGTGACAATCATGGAGAAGCCCTGCAGGGGTAAATATCTAGTCAGCTTTACATCAACCTCTGAATTACCTATTCCCTAGGACTATACTGCTTATATAATCCAGGCAATCCAGGTAGAATAGACCTAGAAAAATTTTAATGTGTATAGTCTGTAAGGGAGATTCCCTAAGTTTCTGTCTGTCACAGCAACAGCAAAATTGGCTGTTGAAAATGTTTGAAGGATCTCAATGAATGAAGCTGGGGACTTCACGCTTCTTAACACCTTTTTGAATAATCACCCTCTTCTAGTATATGGATCAGTGGATTAAGTACTTGCCGCAAGAGTGTCAGAACTGGAATTCTGACCTTCGGAACCCATTAAATTTGTATGAGGTATCACATGTCTATAATCCCAGTGTGCCTTTGAGGAGACTGCAGGTGGAGAAGCTTACCAGGGAATGACAGGAGGCCTCACCTCAAACAAGGTGGGAAGGATACCAGCACCCAAGGTTGTCCCCTGACCTCATGTGTGCATTTTTCCCATGTTTTCCCCTATGGGTGTACAAATGGACCCNGGGACTCGAGATCAGTGGCAGGAGATACAGAATGAGTAGTTTCGGTACAGATAGTTCCTAAGACGACTCCTGGGACTAACATTTTGTTTGTCTTTGAGTTATCATCACTGTAACCGGATTTTAATGCTGCCAAGTTTTATCTTCATTATTTGGGTTTTGCGTCTTAACACTTTCGAGTTTCTGGTGAGTTGTCACAATTGTAAAGCTCAGCAGAAATGTTTTTGTAAAAGCCTGACCTCTTCCCTTTCACCTCTGTGGGAAATTGTATGGACAAATAAGGCCCCCTTCTCAAAGACAGCAATGCCTATTCCCTGGTTCTTCTAAATAGGTTGGGATCATATGGCAAAAGGAACTTTGCAGGGCTGTGATGCTTTTAGATGTTAAGAAGAAAAGATCCTGAGTTATTNNGTGGACTCGATCTAACTACACAAACCTGAAACCACAGAGAGGTTTCTTCAGCTGGGGTAAGGGAGAAGTGGCAAAATTAGAAGCAAGGGAAAGAGGTAGGGGGAATCTTTGTGTATGCACACAGGCACACACACACATAAACACACGCACATACACACACACACATACACACAAAGAGTTCTGAGACAATAGATTTCTGTTATTTCAAAAGAAGTCATTAAATTTGGGGTAATTTTTCTATCAGTCATAGGAAACCCTATCTCCACTTCTGTCCCCCACCTTCCTGACAGCCTTCTTAAAATGACGGGAAGGGTTGGCTGGTTCTTACAGTGACTTTAAACTAAGATGATGCTCCTTCTGTGGTTTCTTGTTCTTTGTTAGTGATACTTCTCATTTTTACCTCAAATTATATTCACCTGTTTGCTTCTACATGAAATAAATGCTAGGCAATAAGAATCAGGAGAAACAAGATACTTTGAAGAGAGAGGATTTTCTTCTTGGAATCCCTGAAGTTTTGATACAGAGGAAGCCACAAGCCTAGCTGGCCTTACGCATGACTGAGCATGNGGTCAGGACCTGTCGGAACGGGTTCCTCAGGCAGCACCCTGCCTTGCTTATCAGAATGATACTTGTGTTTTTCCTGGATCCCTCACTCACATTGGACATTTTTTAATAGCTGTAGATTGCTGTCCAAACCTGTGCTGGGTAGATTTCTCCTAGGAAGTGGTTTCCNCATGCAAATGATGACTGTGATGAAATTGGAAAATATCTAGGGCTAAAGGCGCTCGGAGCCTGTGGTTTATAAACCANCATGCTGGAGCTCCNGGGCTGCCCTACAGTTCCTTAGAGTTNGTTCATTGATGAGAGCTGATGATGAAGANGACTGGATCCAGTTATTCCTTTGAAGACAGGGAGCCTCGGACTTCTATANACCTNATCCACCTGTCTGGGTCAAGTTGTACTGTCCTTTTGTTTCCATATGAAGCCAGCTGACTTGCCTTGGACCTATANAGGAAGCAGATATCTGGAATGCACCTTATAGAAATGATACCAACACACAAAGCAGCCAATACATGAATGATACACACACAGCAGCCAATACATAAATGAATGGATGTCAAGTTCAATAAAGACTAGAATCTATGCAGANTCCCAGATCTCAAATGAAAATATGACTACAGGTCAGGGCACTGGGANTAGCAAGTGACTAGCCAACCCTATTTACCAGAATATTTAAGCAATGTAGAAAAGAGAGATTTAACTCCACCCAGCTTCTCCAGCCATGTTTGGAGGACCTTGAGCCAAAGCACAGGACATTTCCACTGTAAGCATTTCAATGATCAGAAAGTACAGAACGTCTCTGTCCCATCCCAGGCCATTGACCTGGCTTTTGGCTTTGGTTGAATTTCCACTGCCTTCTTGGGTCTCTGGTTGTTTAAGAAGCCTTTGTGCTCAACATTTTCAGGCCTCACCACAGCTTCCTTTCAACTTATCACAGCTAAATCATTCAGTTGTCTAGATCTCAGATTTCAACAGAGGCAGTATCTTGTATTTGCTTCTCACAACATGAATTTTTATTGTTTACTCTTTTTAAATGTGTGTCAAGATATATAGTTGCTATAGACATGCTTATTTAAAGTATCTAGTGAGGACCATAAGAGAAAGATCTTCAGGACAGAGGTGAAAAGAACAGGAAGCACGTTTTGGACTCTGGGATTCTGGATTGAAATCTCTGAGCACTCTGTGGCACTGGGTGCTGGGTGACTGTAAAATTTCTCTTTCCATATATCCTCATCTGTGACATAGGAGCCATTAGGTCTAGCCATTGCAAAGGATCCTTTGATATC
>LZPO01108102.1:120864-131496 GCA_001675575.1 Neotoma lepida | reverse complement strand
CCGCAGCACACTCCCTAAAGCTTTCCCTATTGAGTGCCTCATATTCACCATCCGCCCTTACAACTACCTGGCATACTACTTCTTTGTTTTACAGGCTATCCTTACCTCCACTGACTATATGGAGAGTTGGGGNTGCCTCTTTTGTTCATTACTGCATCCACAGAAACTAGGGAAAAAAATTAATGGTAAGGGGACAAAAGAGGATTATGGGGAGTGAATACNATCAAAATATATTGCCATGCATGAAAATGTCATAACAAAATCCATTTCCATTGCAATTAATATATATGCAAATTAGAATTTTTAAAGAAAAAACTGCTGAAAGAATGACTAAGGAAACGTATGTAAAGTGCTGAAGTCCTGCCCTGGTATTAGCATGTTACTGCTAAATGCAGAATATTTAAGAGGTAATCACGTGAAAGAAATGTTACAGAATTTTTCTTGGTGATTTAAAATTTAAACTCACTTTGTGGCTTAGAATCTCAACTTTACTCTGAAGNCATGTGTTTTGTGCAGTTTAAAGGGTCGTCTAAGGCAGCCATATTTGTGATTTTTGAATGANCGTATTNATTAAGTATACAGTGATCCAAAGTCAAAGAATAAGTAGTAATAGAGAGAAAGTAAGACATCATGAAGTTGGACACTCAAAAGCTCTAGCAGAAACCTACTGAGGGAGCCCCTAACTTAAGGCAGCCAGCTGGGCTTCCTAATTGAGAAGTCTGAGCAGAGCAGAGTGTGTCCCTGCAATGAGGCTTCCGAGTGAACGAATAACAGCAGAGAGGTAGGTAGCATCATCATTGGGGCTTACACGTTTAGCAGAAAGTAACGGAAGAAGCCCCTTTAAGGCAGCTAGCTTGAGTTTCCGATTGAGAAGTCCAGGCAGGGCAGAGCAGAGCCTTCTTCATGTGAAGCTTCCCAGTAACACAACAACAAATAGCAACAGATAGAGACATCCTCAGGTCAACAGTTCCCAACATCCAGCGCAAGTGGGCTGAAGAAGTTGAGGCGATCATAGGCGATCAGCTGGAGTTCCTACTGCATTTTCCCTCCATGGCTGAACTGTAGCTTCTCTTCACGTTGTAGGCACTTTTATATTACCAGATACACTGTAGTAACATCTGTTAGAAATAGTTTACCTTTTAGCTGTTCTGAAGGGCGCAGTGGTTTTACTCGGGCTTCTTTGCTGTTACCTTCCCTCCCTATCACAGAATTAGCCTATCCTCGGTCCTTGGAAGACACCCTGAGACAAACTTGGATCAGAAATGGGAGAGAGAGGCAACCTTCCATCCAGAGCCAGCTTCTTGGTGATTTACCAATTTAACATACATGACACCATGAAAGAAAGTACTATCTTTTACCTAAGGGATCAGACTTAAATCACCTTCAAAGTAGTGACCGACCTCTCCAGTANGTAACACTAGTCTGCTCTATGACCCNAAACAGGGANTCCTTACTAAAGAGATGACAGGATGGGTAGTGGAGGGGAGGATAGTCATCACACCCTGAATAACATCCCATAGACTGGTCACCCTATAGGGTGCCATCACAAGATCTGGATTCAGTTNCTTTCAGCTCCTGTAAAAATAGCCATTGTTTCCCAATGCTTTTGCTTCATGTGCAAGTCTCATCTAAGAAACGAGGCCAGGTACCTGAAATTTTGTAAGCCATTAATCTCTACACCGGGGCAGGAGGCTGTTATTATTGTTTAGTGAGAAGTGTAGGCACTACCAGTTCCCTTGACCTCAAAAGTATGCCACTTAATCATTTGTACAAGATTTTTACTTTGAGGTGTTAGGTTGTATTTGGCAAGTTTGTTCCCAGTCTGTGACTTTCTTCACTTCAAGCTTTGATAGCTGTCTGGCACATTCCCTTTCATAGTCAGATGGCCCTCCAGCGACTCAAGCTGCACCACAGAAGGTTATCTCACTCGTTTCTGCAACCTGACAGAGAAGGAAGATGAAAAGTCCTTTGAGTGTGGTGAGCTGGAGGAAAGCAGAATCCAGAAACCTGGGCTATTTTCATATTTCTACAGGCCTCTGCCCTCTGTCTGGCTCCCCTCCACCTCTACTAGGAATCCATCTTACGGTTTCATCCAAGAAACAGATGAAGGAAAGGTGGGTGGGTGGGCTTTCACAGAGCTTTGTGAAATTCTAGGTGAAATGATATCACTCTTGTTGGCCATCCAAGCAAGACCTCAGGCTGTCTTCACCCCTGGTGGCTCATCCANGTCATTGACCCAATTACTTCACAATTCAGACTATTTGAGAAACTGGAGACCCCTTAGTCTCCATGAGACTTCCAATCAGCCCTAAAATTATTAAANGGAGTTAACTAATAATAGCCATTGTCCAGATTCCTATTTGGACCCATAATTCTAAGACCAATAGTTCTGAAATCATAATAATAAGAATAATATCAGTAATAACAAATAGCAATTCTGTTTTTTATTATAACATTCCACTGGGTACTGGGATGATGGGAACACACTATGGAAAATAGATATGTTGACTCCTATCACCTTCCTGGAGTTAGTATCTGAGACCCCAACACAATATCAATAGGACAGTGTTTCCTGTCAGCAGTATTTGACCAATAACTAGTCTTCCTCTAAAAATAGAACTTNGGGAATGTGTAAATTCAGAAAGGCATGAGGTGGTGAATACTTACTGAAAGTGTTTGATTGAGCTTTTCTCTAATCATTTACTTTGGTTTTCTTCTGATTTTCTTAGAACTTGGGGCTTATCCACTAGCAGCTGTAAGTACAGCCTTATCAAAGGCTCCAGGAGTTAGAACAACAGCATGTCTAACCCTGCCATTGTCCAGGCCCTTGGATGGCTCGACAGTTCTCTCTGGTTGTTCTTCCTCTTCGCAGTGAGCACAGTAAGTCTGTCATTTTGTGAATGATAGAACTAATATACATACAGATCAAGATCATATATAGCCCACATGTTAGCTGGAGCCAAACTGTCTTTAAACTNCCCAATAATGCCTCACAGTTCTGCTCACACGTGAGAGACAGACTTGGTCTTTCATTTGACTTTCATATTTCTTGGGAAAATATTTTTATAGTCAGCCTGACTCTGAATTTTTGCTTTCACCAAAGTACTTTACACTGTGTATCATTTACCCACTTTCTATCTTCAATCTCATTTCTGTTCCATCTCATACTCTGTGAGGCAGCACCCCAACTAACTCCAGAAAACCACCAACCCAAGGAGGTGTTGTATAAGACTTTTGGTTAAAGATTTGGGAAAGTGGCAAGTTTGAAGACGGCAGCATTACTATAAAGCAGGGCTGAGGGCTATTGGCAAGATTTCTCAGTGGATAAAGGCACTTGCCATCAAGCTTGATGACCTAACTCATCAAGTAGGCCAATACCCATGACCTATTCTTTGAAGGAGATAACCAAGTCCTGAAAATTGTCTTCTGATCTCCCTATATATATTATGGCACATACATGCCCACACATGTGCACACACACACACACACACACACCATAAATAAATACATACATACATAACTAAATGTAGTAATATTTTAGTGGAGAAAAAAGTATGCATGAACATACTTAAGTCCTTAGGCTAATCTTCCCTGAAAGTTTCTTACTGGCCTCTGCAGCTGTGTTGTCCAGCCTGCACCTGACCTTCTCCAGACTCTTTCTGGCTCTGTGACTCCATCAGCTCCAGGTTTCCATTACCTTCTTGAGCATAAAGGCTTAGAGATCATTGTTAACATCTGGTCTTCATCTTCCTTCCCAGTATGTTCAAGCAGGCTGGTTTTTCAGTACAAAAGGTTATCAGTTTCAGAGAAGTGTTGTCGTTCTCAGTCAGGAGACAAATNTGGCTGCCAGTGGGCGTGGCCTCTAATAACNCTGTTTATATTTTATTGCACTGTGTTTGAAAACTCTGTATCTTTATTTCTAAATTTTTATTATCAGTGTATATTCTTTGTACAAAGTGATGGTGTTTAGCGCAATATTTTCATCCATGTATATCATGCACTTCACTCACATTCATCTCCCATTCATCTCCTCTCTTCCACCTGGTCTTCCTCTTCACAAATAATCCTCCTTTTACTCTAGAGTAACACACACACACACACACACACACACACACAAATCTATATTTCACGTGTGAGAGAAAATGTGACATTTGTCTTTCTGAGTCTGGCTTACTTCATGTAACATAATCTACAGTTTCATCCACATAAATGGCACAATTTCATGTGTGAGTGTGTGTGTGTATGTGTGTATGTGTGTGTGTGTGTGTGTGTGTGTGTGCTTTTGCTCCTTCCATCATATGGGTTCTGGAACCAATTCAGGCCGTCAGTCTTGAAGGCAAGCACCTTTATCTGCTAAGCCATCTTCCTGGCTCCCTAAGGAGTCCCTATTATAGAAAATCTTACTTCCAACACAAGTTCAAGACCTGCCTAGGCTATAGAGTGAGTTCAAGCCTAACCGGGGAAACTTTATGAAATTCTGTCTTAAAATAAAAAGAGAAACAGGGCTGGGAATATAGCTCAGTGGTAAAGAGCTTGGCTCAAATATGTGAGGTTTTAGATTCAATTCTTATATGTAGAGGGAAAAAAAACCTCCTTATATTATGTTTCCTTGCAAAAAATGAAGAAACATTTTTAAACATTTAAACACACACANAAAACCTAGTCAACAAATGGGCAAATGAATGGTGCCCATCAAGAGATGTTGGCTATAGAAAACACACACACACAATGCACATACATATACATATATACACACAATTGTATATATGATACATACATGCACAAATGAAATTGTGTCATTTGCATAGATAGAACCATAGATCATCATGCTAAATGAAATAATCCAGATTCAGGAAGACAAAGGTCACATTTTCTGTCAATATGTGGAATGTACATTTAAGTGGAGGGCGGCAGGAGGGGAATTAACTAGTGAAGAGAAGATTGGGTTAGGGAGGATATTGCCTTAGATCCCAGAGCCCAGAGTCTATCTCAAGGACCTCAAAGGTAGGAAGGGCTTTCATAAGGATGGAAAGGAGAAATGAGGAAATAATGAGCAGAAGGATTATATATGGAATGGCATCTTCACCATCATCAAGGGCATGTGACTCTTCATATTTTTCTTTTCTCTGGTCTGAATATTTCAAGAGACTTTTTCCTACTGGAGAAGGAACCATAAACACATTTCTTTTCTTCAAGCCAACACCACCATGATTTATATGCTTTGAAGTAGCTGCTGCACCAACTTGAAGAATAAGTAGGGGCATTATGTATTGTGACATCATCTATGGGTCACCAGAATTGGGGNTTCTGAAAACTCTAAAGGATGACTTAGCACTTAACTTCCTAGTCATTTAGGTGTGACTCCTTTTAGAATGTAAGATGATGAGCAAAGGGAGGGAAACATCTCACAGAGGTCAAAGGGAGATGATGTAACTCTTCAGAGGAAAGCTGCTGGAGCACCACCGTCATGGTTTCTCAGTTCCAACAACCCACCAGGATCCTTACCACACCGGCACTTTCACCAGCATACACCCCCAGCTCCACTACCTGGAAGAGCCTTGCCCCTGCATTGGACATGGCTGCAACTNTCTCTCCCTTCAGGTCCCAGCCTGAGTATCATGTCTTTCTGATCATCTTTCAGTCACATTTACCACACAGGTGATACCAGCATTGCCTTCTTAGATTTTTTTGTTCTCCCTTTGTAAAAAAAACTCTGATTGTTTGTCTGTCTGTTTATTGTCTTTCTCATCATACTAGGAGTCTGAAAATGTTTTCAGAAGTTGATCGTTTGATGGTTGGTTTTGATTTTGAAGTGTAGTACCAAACTGGCCTCAAACTCACATGTCTCCTGTCTCAGCTTTCAAGCACTGAATTAATGGGTAGATGCCACTACATCCAGCTTGCAAATGCTTTCTGGAAAGAGCCAGATAGTGAATACTTTAGATCCATTCAACATTTGTTGATACAGCTCAACTCCGCTGCTGGGTATAAAAGTAGCCATAGATAAGAACCCGTACAGCTATGTCCCAGTAAAATGCTGTTGATGGTATTGACTTTTTATATTCCATGTGTGTGTCATGAAATTTTATTCTTCAGCTTTTATTACATTTTGAAATATAAAAATCAGTCTTAGCTTCAGGTGACAGACTGCGATTAACCTATGAGCTGTAGTTTGGTGAGTCCTGGAATAGACTGTAAGGTCCAGGAAATGAAATGAATTCAGTTCATTCACGGGTGAGTCTCTAATACAAAGCACAGTGTTTGGCACGTCATGGATGATGTGTACTGTCAGCTCAAAGAAAAAAGACTTATTAACTTTGGCCTTATTTGGGAGGCCAAAAGAACAAAAAGATAATAGTGAAACTCTGAACTCAGGAAACCTCCCACACAAATGTTGAATATAGGCTACTAAATACCCACACTCAAATATGTGCTGTCTTAAGCAAAACCATTCCTCCACAATATTATGAGAGCCAAGTAGACTCAGAGAAGTCTTCCGCATNCATTAGTACCTATGAGGTTTAAGAACCTGTGATACCATGTGGTGAGTTTTACTCTTTTCATGGTTTTGAGATGAGAATGATTGATTTGTTGGTAATGGAGGGAGCTGCTGGTTCACACAACTCATTGGGTCTGTCAAGATTGGGGTAGTTTGAGTGATATTTTTGAAAAGTAGAATTTAGCTATTAAATTAAAATGATTTAATGTTACTGAGAAAAATAAGAAGATAGCTCAGTCAGTATGGTGCCTTTCACGAAAGCATGAGTGTCTGAGTTCAGATAACCACTACACAGGTAAAAGCCTGGTATGGCTGCATGCATCTTTAACCCCAGTGCTGGTGGAAGAATGGGAGTGAAGACAGGTGGTAAATCCCTGGAATCATCCATCAGCCAGCCTAGACCAATCCATAAGCTCCAGGTTCAGTGAAAGATTCTACCTTAAACACTATTAAGAGAACTATTAAGGTAGACACTCAACATTGACCTCTGGCCTACTCATGCAGCCATACCCACTCATACACACTCACAGATACACATACATGAACCACACACATCTACACATGAAAACAAAGACATTATTGACTCAAAATGTGAGTAATTTAAGATTTCTTTTTAAAAAAAATAATGATCCTAATTTTTAATGCAAGTAACAGTGAGTCACAAGAGAGGCACGTGATTTGTGTGTTTGTGTGGGTACATTTTACATCTTCAGAGGCAACTTTTTATAAATGACTCTAGTATTTTGATTACTTTGAAGTTGAATTATTCTTCAAATTTTTATCATTGCTTGAACATTCAACTTGTCCTTGGCCCATCTATTGCTGAAGGCTTTTGTGTTCACTTCTAATGAAGCTTTTGTNTTTCCAGTATTGAGGGAGAACTTTTAATTTTCTAATCTCATGGTTTTAGTGAAGAGACTTCCCTTTGAGGAANGAGTCTTTGCCTAAAGTCCACTGGGCCTTGGAATAAAAATAACGGGGGCTGTTTTTGAACACAGTGGAGAAAATCATATTCTATATCATTATATTTATATTTATTCAGTACATATTGGGCATTCCTCCATCTCTAAACATAGGCATCAACCTTAACAGTATCTGTGACTCATTTCAATTAAAATGATAGATATTTTTATATCCCATTACCTATACTGAAATGTACTTTGTGATCATTGCAACTTTACAACTATACTGGTTATTAGATTTACTGTGAGCTCACTCTGGGGTGATTAATTTAAGGATCTAAGTACAAAGGGTTTATTTTTCTAAACCCCCAAACATTGAAATACTTTTATAATTGAATTTTAGTACAATTTCTTTTTTGTGATCCTATGCACTTCATTAAATGAATTTTTTAAGTAATTCTGAGAAAAGAGTCTATGAGCTTCGCCAGGCTACCAACGTGTTTTATGGAAATAAAATATTAAAAATTCCTGCCCTGAAATAGCACCCATGGCCTCTCTTAACTCCTTTTCTCACTCTTCCTTAGAGGGGAAGACCATTGTAGTTTAGAATGAAATGTCGCTCCCATAGGCTCATGCTTTGAACATTCGTTACTAGCTATTTGGGTATTTTGGAAGGCTATGGTCCCTAGCCACTAAGGGGATGCTCGTGGAAGCTCTAGCCTAGGCTCTGGCTCTAGCCTGCTCTCTGCTTCATGGTCTGCCTTGACATAAGAAGTCTTACCACAAGCCCCACCTGCATACCTTCCACACCATGATGGATGGAGATCCTCTGAAATAATGACTGGAGTAAATCCCTNTTTCCATGAAGTATGTTGTCACAACAGCATGAAAGTAACTAATGCAAACTTTATTAGCTACTTTTCTGTGGCCGAGATAAAATACTATGGCCAAAAGCAACTCAGATGAGAAAGGGGCTTGTTTTAGCTTACGGTTTCAGAGNGGGCACAGTCCATCAGGGCAGGGAAGGCATGGCAGCAGGTGTGTGAGGCCAGCCTGACAGCTGGGAAGCAGATTGATATAATTTCATGTGGCCACAAGAAGCTAAGAAAAGAACAGGAAGTTGGAGCCCAGTGACTTACACTCTCCAGCAGGGTTCCACCTCCTAAAGGTTCAGCTCTCCCAAACACTTTCACCAACTGGGATGAAGAGTTTCCATATATGAGTGACACTTCTCATTTAAACCACCACACAAACCTACTCACCTAAAGCATAAGAAATCATAGTGGCTAGGCATGGTAGGTAACACATGCCTTTAATCCCAGCACTTGGGAGGCAGAGGCAGGCAGGTATCTGTGAGTTCAAAGCTAGCCTGGTCTACAAAGTGAGTTCTAGGATAGCCAAGGTTCTTATAGAGAGAGACCCTGTCTCAAAACAAAAAACAGAAACAAAAACAAAAAAAGAAAACAGAAAAGAAAGGGAAGGAGGAAGAGAGGGAGGGAGGGAGGAAAAAATGAGATTACTGAATGAGCAAAATGCTTTCAACCCATCCCCTCTTTTGTCTGTCTTAGTGCAAGCTTGAACTTGTGTCTTCTTCCTCTTCCTCTTCCATCTCTCCCTACTTCTCTTCTGTCTACTCTCTGCTTTGAAGAAAACTACTCTAGGAGGCTCTGACAGTGGGGAAGCCATCTTGTTCTGCCTGCGACGAAATAGACAACTGAACTTTACCCTTGGAATGTAGTACTAAGAAACTAACTGCAGCCTTAATCTAAACCATGATCCATCTTTGATGATCAGTAAAGTGATATTTTTGACCTCATATTGGCCTGATTTTTCTGTCTACACCTAAACCTGCTCCTAATCTGAAAAGAGAAAAAAATATGTTAATCATGAGTCTCCTAAAACCTACATAATATTTTTGAAAACACAATTCCAAATTTATCTTCCTTTTTTTCTTTCCTTCCTTCCTTCCTTTCTTCTAACTACAGAAGTTTTCAAATTTGAGATTAGTAAATTTTTTTCCCTTTAAGTCTACCCACTGCCTTATGTTTAGAAACACCTGTTTTCTAGTCTTCTGAAAGANCATTTTACTGTAAAATCATAAATTTGTCTTAGTATATACTGTGACATGGTGGTCCTCTAAACGGATTGTCTTCTAACTTCAAACAACTAACAAAAGTAATCAAAAGTATATTCGTGGGTATAATACAATAGTAATCCTTCATCTTCTTTCATTACATGGAATTTTTGCTGCATGCTTCCTAGTGCCAAGCCTTGTGCTTCACAGTGTGACTTCAACATGGAACAACACTCACCTCCCTAGTGTAATTCAAGGTCTGATTTATTATGTTGATTCATCTTTTTATGTGTAAGTCCCATATGAACTTCACTACTATAAACTGATAAGATACATTGNTANACATTACAGTTTGGATCAATAAGTTTTTCTGTGTAAGAAAATATCTCAACACTTGGTAGCTTAAAACTATAAATAGTAGAAGCTAGGGAAATGGCTCAGTTTGTAAAGTGAGCCATTTGGCTTTCAAGAAGAACCTGAGTTCAATTCCCAGAACCTACATTTTTCTTTAAAGCCAGGCAAAGTATCATGCATTATAATCCCAGTGCTAAGGAGGCAGAAACAAGTGGATCCCTGGGGCTCACTAGCCAGCCAGCCTAGCCTACTTGAAGAGTTTCAGGACAGTAAAAGACCATCTCATTTTTTTAAAAAAAATTGACAATTGATTGCACCTAGGAAATTATACCCAAGGTCTTCTGGCTTTCACACACAAACACATATGCATGTTTGTGCACATGTATGCACAAATGTGAATGAGTGCACACACACACATACACACACACACACACACACACACCAGATATTTGTTATTCTTCATGACCACATAGGCTAGCCAGACATTTGTTCTAATTTGAGCAAAAGAGCCAAAGCAGTAAAATCCATGATAGCTTGCTTCGTTCATGGGACCAGTCCTATGAAAGACTGTATGGGGTGTCNTGGTCTTTCATCTTCAGGGAAATGCCCCTGGGCTTGTTCCTCTGATGCTCTTCAGGTCTATGCAGCAAGANGAACAAGTGTCTGTGAACAAGCATTTTCCAAACCCTGCTATGTCACATTTCCTTNTATTCTACTGGCCAGAGCCAATCACGTGACCAAGTACAGTAGAGTCCATGAAAAGGGTGACACCCATGGGTCTGCCAGGCAGGGATCTATGAGAA